>AP028266.1:10467500-10487500 GCA_030269945.2 Trilocha varians | reverse complement strand
CTAAGCTCGAGTATTTTGGTCGATTTTCATCGGTTTTCTTATAACTTTTTAGGTAAACTCCCTTGCGTTTTCTCTTCGTTTTGTTTTAAATTCTTCATTATTAGCTTCTGCTTCGTTGTTTTCCACCTTGTTAGTAATTTACTTACCTTTCGTAGTCCAGTTTTCGTCGTTTTCCGTAGTTATTTCCTGCAAAAAGATTAAATTCATTAGTAAAAATTAACTTCATTTTCAATTCATTTTCTATACAAGTTCCCGCCACTTTTTATTCAATTTTCTTTAATACATACCTGCTCTCTTTTGTCACCTACCGATTGAGACCTCTCGTGTTGAAATCGGTACAGTAGTTCAGCGTAAAATTAGCAAAAACAGAAAAATCGTACCCGCCCGCCCTCCCGTTGTTTCGATAGTGGGTTTTTAAACGTATAGGGGATACGGAAGAGAAATTTTCAACAGTGTACCTTAAAATTTTTAAATTTTCATAAATTTCTAAATAATTCAACCTTTCGAACGCCATATCCAAAAATTTTCTTACCCTCATAGTTTTTCCACAAAAAATTCCGCAGTTTTAAAATATTAAAATTAATTACATTTAATTTACCAAATTTTTGCCTCTCACTATGTTCGTTACTACCCGCACTCCCACTAAAAATAAATCCCCAAATTCCACCGCTTCTGAAAAGCAGAGGCCACCACCGGCAATGCCTGACGGTTTTACTGATGGAGGTCCTAAGCTTAATTGCACTTTTCAATGCTCCCCACCCCGACCTTCCGCTAAACTTAATATGGCAGCAAGTAAATTTAATTCATTAGCCAGCTCAGATAATCCACCCATAGCTCCAATAGAACTACCAGCGAACTACGAAACTCTGAATGGCCTCGAGATCATAGAACTGGGTCACAGGATCCTCGTTAATGCTAAGAACGCAATGGATAGATCCCGTAACTTAAAACGAGACATTAAGCTAACTATGATCGAGGACAATAAGAATCTTTTTCGACTGCTCAAATCATCGCTTAAATTAAAAGATACTGTACAGCTCCCAATCAAAAAACCAATGAACGACAACAGTACACAGACAGACGACGAACGTGAGATGACGAATGAGAGAGGAAAGAAACAGGCAGAAACACAAACTCAAGCAGCACCAGAGTATTCTGAAAACACTGTAGAGAACACCAAAGCCGAGATAAAGGTTCTAATGGACGAGCTTAGAAAATGCACAGAATCCACTCGAGCTCTGTCAGAGGACCTGAAGAAAGCTTCGCTCACCACACACCACCATAATCCTCCTAACGAGCAAACCACTAAACCACCCAGCACTTATGCCCAAGCAGTCGCAAACAAAATCCCGCAAGCCAGAATGGAGTCAGTTCACTCTATTATTGTTTCGTCGGAGGACGTTAATGATACTGCCGGAACGGTTATGGAGCGAATAAGATCCGTGGTAGACGCCAAGACGACAAATTTAAAAATTGACAGAATCAGAAAAATCTCCGGTCAAAAAATAATCATAGGATGCTGCAACAAAGAAAATACCAACAAAATCAAAGAAAAAATGAAAAATGATCCTAAACTGAAAGTGGAAGAGACGAAGAATAGGGACCCACTCATAATTTTAAAAAACGTCTTAAACTACAATTCTGACGAAGACATCATTACAGCTCTACGCAACCAGAACGGCAACTTGATGCAGGACCTGCAAGGGGCGGAATCTAAGATGTCGGTCCGCTACAGAAGGAAGGCACGCAACCCACTGGAGAGCCACGTGGCTATGGAGGTCTCACCGCGCATCTGGCAACGCCTGACCGAGGCAGGAAGAGTGCATGTGGATCTGCAGAGGATCCTTGTCGAGGATCAAACTCCGTTGATCCAATGCACGAAATGCCTCGGCTTCGGTCACGGCAGGAAATTGTGCACAGAGCGAGACGACCTCTGTTCCCACTGTGGTGGGGCACATCTGAGAGCCGATTGTCCTGCCCGCAAGGAGGGATTACAGCCATGCTGTAAAAACTGCAGCAATTCTGATAAAAATGGCGATGCTAACCATAACGCTTTTAGTACAGCCTGCCCCATGTATATCAAATGGGATAAAATAGCACGATCCAAAGTATCCTATTGCTAAGGGCAACACCGACATTTTTCTAGCCAAAAAACCAGTTACACCCCACCAAAACGAAGCGAAAACACACCTCGTGTTCCAGGCCAACCTCCAGAGAAAACAACTTGCTACCGATGAATTAATGTTGGAAGCAACAAAGAGGAAAGCTTCTGTGGCCCTTCTCCAGGAACCGTACGTTGGAGGTACAGCGACGATGAAACCAAGAGCGGGAGTTAGGATCTTTCAGAGTACTAAAAAAGACGGAGGTACAGTCAAAGCGGCTATAGCAATCTTTGACCCTAACCTAGAGGTCCTACCGTGCTCTGAACTAACCACTAACAACATCGCAGTGGTTAAAATCCGTATAGCCGCAGACTACATAGGATTCGCGTCGCTGTACTTCGAACCGGATGGACCACTGGACACGTACCTGGAACAAATAAAAAGCCTAGAGCGCACACTTAAACCAAGTAGACTAGTTCTTGGGGGTGACGTGAACGCTAAAAACATATGGTGGGGTGCACCGAGAACTGACGCAAAAGGAGAGGCAGTGGCGAGCACATTGACAGAGTTGGACATGCAGACCCTGAATACCGGAACAACTCCAACTTTCGATACATTCCGAGGGGGCAAGCAATACACCAGTCATGTGGACGTCACGGCTTGCTCCACTGATCTCCTTGACCTGATTGATGACTGGAAGGTAGAAGAAAGTTTAACAAGTTCGGATCACCAAGGCATTGGTTTCAAAATTAGATTAACAAGACCTAAAGGAATAATAATTGAAAGAACCACCAGAAAATATAACACAAAAAGAGCTAACTGGTGTGAATTTGACACTAAACTGGCACAATTAAATACGCAACATAAAATAGAGGAACCAAACATAATAGAAACTGAAAACACCAATAAATTAGAAGACATAATAGTAACTTTCACAAACAATATTACAGAAGCCAGTGACACTAGCATACCTAGGAAAATAAAGAAAGAAAAACTTACCTTGCCTTGGTGGTCCGATGAGTTGACCCTGATGAAGAAGGATGTTGCTACCCGTAGACGAAGGATACGCTGCGCCGCACCGCACCGCAGATCCGCAGTTGTAGCAGCATATCTGGAAAAGAAGGAGGAATATGAAAGGAAGGCAAAAGAGGCACAAATAAAGAGCTGGAAGCAATACTGTGAAAGACAAAGTAAGGAGGGCCTCTGGGAGGGAATCTACAGAGTAATGAAAGGAACGGCAATAAGGAAAGAAGAGGAACCACTGAAAAAAGATGGGAAAATCATGAATCCCCAAGAGTCAGTCAAATACCTTGCCGATACTTTCTATCCAGACGACCCTGAGGAATTGGACAGCCAATACCACACCTCTGTAAGGAGAGCTGTCGAAAACCTGATGGACAATGGATCCGGCCTAGACCCGCCTTTTACGCTACAGGAGCTGAAAACTGCGCTCAATAAATTCAAGCCGAATAAAGCACCTGGAGCAGATGGTCTAACAGTGGACATCTGCAGTCGCGCAATCCTCGCCAGTCCAGTGACCTTCCTTGCTATGGCTAACAAATGCCTTCAACTGGGCTACTTTCCAAGAATCTGGAAGAAAGCAGCTATAGTAATCCTTCCGAAACCAGCAAAAGAGGACTACTCCAGTCCTAAGTCGTATAGGCCTATTGGATTATTACCGGTGCTGGGTAAAGTACTGGAGAGAATGGTAGTCGAACGTTTGAAATGGGTCTTGATACCGGGAATCAGTCAGCGCCAATACGGCTTTATGCCTCAAAAGAGCACGGAGGACTCCCTCTATGATCTAGTAAAACACATCAAACACGAATTAACAAACAAAAAGATCGTCACTTTGATCTCGCTGGACATAGAGGGGGCCTTCGATAGCGCATGGTGGCCGTCAATAAAAGCGCGGCTAGCTGAAGAGAATGTTCCTTTGAATATCAGAAGGGTCTTACACAGCTACATGAATGACAGGAGGGTGACTGTCAGATACGCCGGACAACAGTACGAAAAGGAGGCCAAAAAGGGATGTGTTCAAGGGTCAATAGGGGGTCCAATATTATGGAATCTCCTACTGGACCCCCTACTGAGGGGAATACATGCTAAAGGCGAATACTGTCAAGCATATGCTGACGATGTTATCCTGTTGTTCGCAGGAGAGTCGGCTACTGATGTTGAAATTCGAGCAAATACCGTTCTCGCGTATGTTCAGGAGTGGGGTGTTAAAAATAAACTTAAATTCGCTCCACACAAAACCACAGCGATGGTAATTACCCGAAAGCTGAAATATCGCACCCCACTCCTGACCATGGGCGGGATGGACATCGAAATGTCAGCCGAAATGAAAATTCTTGGCCTGACTATGGACAGGAGCCTGACTTTCAACTCCCACATTAGCAATGTGTGCCGGAAGTCGGTGAGGGTCTATGGTCAACTATCAAGAGCGGCTAAAGTCAGCTGGGGCCTACACCCTGAGGTCATAAAAACTATATACACGGCTGTTATCGAACCCGTAATCCTATACGCCGCCGCTGCATGGGCACCTGCCGCCGAGAAGCTTGAGACAATAAAAAGCCTGAATGCAATACAAAGAGACTTTGCTCAAAAAATCTCGAAAGCCTATCGGACGGTGTCCTTGCATGCATCATCACTCCTCGCGGGTGTACTTCCTCTAGACCTTAGGGTGCGGGAAGCGGCTGCACTGTATGAGGCCAGAAGAGGAATGATAACGTTTGCTGGAAGAGATGTTGAGGTCAAAGCTGGGTACTCAGATCGCTGTCACCCAGCGGAACGCATGACTCTTAGTTTTCTAAGCCTGGTAGACCAGCTAGAGATCGATGCACAAGCTAACCACGCTATACAAATATTCACAGACGGCAGCAAGATTGATGATGAGGTCGGAGCTGCACTCTCCCTCTGGTCGGGGGGAGTCGAGACCAAAACCATCAAATTAAAGTTGCCGTCCTACTGCTCGGTTTACCAGGCTGAGCTCTTAGCCATCTGCAGGGCCACGCAAGAGGTGGTGAGGAGTGCCCAGTCAGACTTCGATATCCTGAGTGACTCCAGATCGGCATTGGAAGCAGTGATAAGAGACGAGCCAACACACAAACTCGCAATGGAAGCCCGGAACAATATTACAACAGCCAGTCTCCAGAACAAATCGGTCCATCTTTTCTGGATAAAGGCACATGTGGGTATTTCCGGGAATGAAAGGGCAGACGCATTGGCTAAAGCAGCTACAAAGCTAAAAAAGAGCCCGGATTACGACATGGTCCCGGTTTCATTCCATAAGAAACAGATCCGCAGGGAGTCCCTGGAGGAATGGAACCGAAGGTATCAATCCGGTACCACTGCAGCCACAACTAAGCTGTTCTTCCCAGACGCGGTGAAGGCCTACAGCATTGTAAGAAAGATGGAGGTGACACATGTCAAAACCCAGCTGCTCACCGGGCACGGTGGGTTGTCTGAGTACTTATTTAGATTTAAGTGCAAAGACAATCCATCATGCATCTGTGACAAAGTCACACAGGAAACAGTCCCTCACCTCCTATTTGAATGCCCAATGTTTGGTACAGCGAGAAATGATCTGGAGATGAAAACGGGCATTCAAATACATCTGAACAATGCTGTAGAGCTAATTTCCAACGATGATGTAAGAGATGATTTTCTGAAATTCGGTACTAAGGTACTCAATGCTGTCATTAAAAGAAATAAAACATAAATAATATGATGATGATGATTTGAAGACAAGAAATTACTTTAAATAATAGTAACATAAATATTAAACGCATAATAAAAAAGGATAATGTAAACCTGCTACATACTTATAAATGGACTTAAATATAATATACCTATGACACTGGAATAACATCCAAAGTTAAAAATTGCAAAAATAAATAAACATAACAGATGTATAAGGTTTTTGACTATGTCAAAAGTAATGATAAAAAAAAAAAAAAAAAAAAAAAAAAAAAACCTAACCTAACCTAACCTAACCTAACCTAACCTAACCTAACCTAACCTAACCTAACCTAACCTAACCTAACCTAACCTAACCTAACCTAACCTAACCTAACCTAACCTAACCTAACCTAACCTAACCTAACCTAACCTAACCTAACCTAACCTAACCTAACCTAACCTAACCTAACCTAACCTAACCTAACCTAACCTAACCTAACCTAACCTAACCTAACCTAACCTAACCTAACCTAACCTAACCTAACCTAACCTAACCTAACCTAACCTAACCTAACCTAACCTAACCTAACCTAACCTAACCTAACCTAACCTAACCTAACCTAACCTAACCTAACCTAACCTAACCTAACCTAACCTAACCTAACCTAACCTAACCTAACCTAACCTAACCTAACCTAACCTAACCTAACCTAACCTAACCTAACCTAACCTAACCTAACCTAACCTAACCTAACCTAACCTAACCTAACCTAACCTAACCTAACCTAACCTAACCTAACCTAACCTAACCTAACCATCGGATTTTTAGTAAATTTCTTGCGAAAATTCCCTTTGTTTATCTTAGCTTTTGTTCTAATTTTCTTAATTTTCCTCCTATTAGATTCTGTTTTTCTTGTTATTTAGTTTCAGTTGCTCATTTCCTTTAGTATTTCTTCCATTCTCCGTCATTTTCCGTTGTTCCCCGTCGTTTACCTGCAATAAATAAAAAATTCATTAGTAAATCACATATAAAAATTCATTAATTATTATTTTCTTTAAATTCCCGTTTGCTTTTTAGTAGTTTCTGTATTCGTAAACCTGCGCCTTGTTTTCCCCTACCGATTGAGACATTTCTTGTCGAAATCGGCCCAGTAACTCCGCTGCAAATCGATAGAAACCGAAAATTCAGGCCCGCCCGCCCACCCTGTGTTCTCTATATAGGAAAGAGGGTGTGGAAATCCCAAATTTAGGTCAAAAACTCAAAAAATATATATTAAAGAGACCCCCTCAGGGATTCAGAATATTGTAATTTCATCTCTTAGTGAACCGTATTACTCCCGTAAAAAATTATTTAAAATTACTTTTTACTATTTTACATATTACTTCATATTTTGATAATTTAATAACTTTATCTAGTTGAAACATAATGTTACGAACTCCTACTAAAAATAAAGACCACATGCCCACGATCCCCGATATCCTGGATAAACCCATACCTCCAATTAATTTTCCCGAAGAAGTAACTGTCATGGATAGCAGGAGGAAAACTTTCACAGTCATTCCTTCGGAGGATCCAGTGACCGTAGCCAGGAAAACTCCTGATGATCGGAATGCGATCCCTGGCTCCACCGCTGGAACTTCCAGAATACTGAAAACACCAGATAGACAGCTCTCACCTCGTATATACCTTACAAAAACAACAGTAGACGTCGCAAAGCGCCCGGCTAAGAACAATTTAAACAAAAAGCTGGAAACCGAACCACCCACGCCATATACTCTGCCAGAAGACGTGTCGTCTCTCAGCCGAAAGGAGATAGAGCTGCACGCCAAACAAATCCTGGCAAATTCAAAAAGGGCAATGGCCCTATCCGGAAACATCCGCCGGGAGATCAAGCAGACTATGATTAGTGATAATCAGAGTCTGTTTGATCTCTTGATCGGCGCAATGAGGACCGGAGGCGCGGAAGGGGGGAGCACAAGCGTAACTCCTTCCCACGTAGCCTTACCCGACCTCAAAAAGGTAATCAGGGAAGTCATGGAAGAAGGGACTGCGAGAGAAACTCTCAACATAGTGAACCAAATCAAGGACAAAATTCACGATGGACCATCACCACCTCAAATAGAATACGCACAACACCCCGAACAAATTACCAACTGCATAGAGCAAGTAAAGGAGCAAATTGACCAGCTCAAGCAACTTACATTGCAATCGATACCACCCATGCAGGAAGCAATTGAGTCGCTTGGACGGAAAATCTCGGATGGAGTCTTCCAGAAACCCGCAACTCAAGAGACTCCAAACAATGGAATTGCCGCTCCTAGGACGACATCGAAACCGACATATAGCCAGGTAGCAGCCACACCAAAGTATGGAATCATGGTCGAATCAGTAGACCCCAGGCACACAAGCCAGGACATAGCTGACAAAATCAAGTCCGCAGTGGACGTTGTCAGCTTAGGGATAGGCATAAACGGAGTCAGAAAGACCAAGGGGCAAAAAGTCGTGTTCTCTTGCGACTCAGACGATGGACGCAAAGCCCTAACAAAAGAAATCAAGGCGAAAATGACCCAGATGACTGTATCGAATGCTCCAGTCAAACGTCCGCTATTGGCGCTTAAAGGAATTCTCACCACCATCCCGGATGCCAAGGTCGTGGAAGCAATTTTCGGACAGAACAAAGACCTGTTAGACCCCAGCATCACCACATCGGAAGTGAAAGTAGTGCGCAGGACTAAAAGCCGCAATCCACAGACTAGTAATGCTATCCTAGAGGTATCTCCATTGGCATGGAAAGCTATGATAGAGAAGAAGCTGCGTATTGGATACCAAATAGTCGTTGCACAGGACCAAACACCTATCGTACAGTGCTTCAACTGTCTTGGATTTGGACATATGGCTCGCTCTTGCGAAAAACAAACTGTATGCGGATACTGCCAGGGCAAGCACGAAACTCGATCGTGCCAACGGTCGGAAGTGAGGCCCTCTTGCGTCAACTGTACCGGCCAAGGAACCGAATCATCCCACCCAGCCTACAGCACACAGTGCCCGATTTGGCAGAAATGGGACAGGGTGGCGAGAGCATCGATCTCCTATTGTTGAGGAGGGCGCTCAGGCAGTACAAAATGGGAACATGAATGGGTGCACAAAAACGGCTATCAAAATGATCCAAATCAACCTAGGCAGAGGTTATGCAGCATTTAAAGAATGTCTTAGATCAGCTGAAACCAGCAAAACGTCCGTCCTCCTCCTCCAAGAACCGTACGTTGGCGCTAAGGCTCATGTCTCAGCTAGAGGCTTTATAGTACAAAAACACACAACCGACAGAAGTAATCCCGTGAGAGCAGCCATTATAATCTCCGACCCAAACATCACAGTCGCTGTTGACCCCACACTTATCACCGAAACAATAGCATGCTGCGTGATAAAGCACGGGAACCGGAAACTCGGCCTAATCAGCTACTACCTTGACAAGGCATCCAACATAGACACAGATCTGGAAAAACTCAAGGAAGTGGTTGACGGGCTGGGGGTTCAGGATGTTATTATCGCGGGAGACTCCAATTCGGCCAGCGAATGGTGGGGATGTAGATCCAATGACTTCCGAGGAGTTAAAATCGCAGAAATGGTAGCATCACAAAACTGGCATGTGCTGAACGAGGGAAGCGTCCCCACCTTCTATATTCATAGAGGAGGTCGCCTCTTCCAGAGTATTGTTGACGTCACACTTTGCAGCAGCAGTGTGCTTGGTAGAGTCTTGGATTGGAAAGTGGACATAGACATGATCTCATTATCAGACCATAGAGCCATAACTTTTAAAGTCGACACCGAAGCACAAAGATCTGAGGAGAACCTAATCACCACAAGAGTTTACAAAACAGAAAAAGCCGACTGGGGAAAATTCTCACAAAGTGTTAGAGAAAAATTGCAGGCACTTGACATTAACCCTAACAGAATAGCCTCCATACAAACTCCACTCGAACTTGAAAAGATTCTCCAAGACTACACTGACGCAATAACAGAAGTCTGCGATAACACCCTCCCTAAAAAGAAAAAACCGGGACTACAAAACGGGAACAGCTGGTGGACGGAAGAGTTAACAAATCTGCGCAAGTCAATGATTACTATCAGGCGACGACTTCAACATGCCAATCCTCGTAGGAGACCCTATATTGTGGAAGATTACCTCGCAGCCAAAGAGAAATACAAGACCAAACTTCGCGAAACAATAACAGAAAGCTGGAAAAACTTCTGCAATTTGGAAAAGGGGAAACAATGTGGCAGCGATCCTACCGCATTTTGAAGTCCAGCTACAGCCTAAAACGTAGCGAGTTGCTACGAGAGAAACCCGATGATCAGGTTCTTCAACCCAAGGAGTCAGCAGAACTGTTGGTGACAACATTCTACCCCTGCGATAACCCAGACAAGGACAACAACACTCTCAGACTACTTAGACAACAGTCCACCAACACACTAGAAGAAGTCTACGGAAACCCCGACTACCCTAAACACTGCCCGGATTACACGCAACAAGAGATCCTTAGCGTCTACAGAAGAATGAATCCCAAGAAAGCCCCTGGAGCCGATGGGTTGACGTCAGATATATGGTTCGAAGCATACAAGACCAACCCAGAGGTGCAGTCCGCCCTGTTCAACCAGTCCCTGAAGCTGGGGTACTTCCCCAGAGAATGGAAGAAAGCAGTGATACGTATCATTCCCAAACCTGGAAAGGAGGACTATTCGTCGCCCAAAGCTTACAGGCCGATAGGCCTTCTTCCGGTTTTGGGAAAGGTAGCCGAGAAACTGTTTTCCACCAGACTCTTGTGGCATCTTGGCAACCAGGATCTCTTAAGCGACGCACAGTATGGATTCACTCCACAACGAAGCACAGAGGATGCACTGCAGTATGCAATGAACACCATACAACAAGGACTATCCAGGAAGGAGATTGTAGCAATGGTCTCGCTCGATATCGAAGGTGCGTTCGACAACTGTTGGTGGCCCTCCATCTTAAGGGAACTGTGCCGAAATAGAGTTGACAAACCGACGCTGAAACTGATAACCAGCTACCTCAGCGAACGATCAGTGCGACTGTCCTACCTAGGGGAAACGGTGGAGAGAGCCACCAACAGAGGTTGCATACAGGGATCAATTAGCGGACCTTTGCTATGGAATCTCCAGCTGGAACCACTTCTCCAGAAAACTAAAAACCTCAAGGTCCGAGTCCAGGCGTTTGCAGACGACATCCTGATCGTCGTAAGCGCCGGAAAAGTGGAAGAGCTTGAGGATGATGTGAATCATGCACTCCGGATTATTGAAGATTGGGGACTAAGCAATAATTTGAAATTTGCTCCACTTAAAACACAGGCACTAATCATAACCAAAAAGCTTAAATTCAGAGAACCTAAATTCACAATGCATGGAGAACACATCAAACTCTCGGAAACACTGAAAGTCCTTGGAGTCACGTTTGATAGAAACCTCAATTTCAATGAACATCTTCAGACTGTAACAGCGAAGGCAATAAGCTTCTACAAAAATACAGCTAAAATGGCTAAAGTAAATTGGGGACTAAATTCGGACGTGACAAGAACCCTCTACACAGCTGTTGTAGAACCAACGATATTATACGCAGCCAGCGTCTGGAATAATGTCGCTGACAAGAAATATGCTCGAGAAATTTTGGACAGGATCTCCAGACTATTTGCCCTGAAAATAATAAAAGGTCACAAAACCATCTCGTTTCCGGCCGGAATGTTGCTAGCTAGAATCCTTCCGTTAGATCTGCGAGCGAAAGAAAACACGATCCTATACAAAATAAAGAAAGGTGAACCGCTCTGCGAACTTCCGGGGCGAGAACTGCAGAATCGAATGAGCCCATTTACCCTGCCCCACCCTGCGGAACGACTTCGTCTCACATACGACCGTATAGAGTCAGAGGAAAGCGTCAGCAGCATAGCAAACACGTGGGTCCGAGCGTACACCGACGGGAGCAAAATTGAAGGAAAAGTCGGAGCAGCAGTCTCAATCTGGGAAAATGGAATAGAAATATACACGGCAAAACTCAAACTAGCCTCTTACTGCAGTGTATTCCAAGCTGAAATGAGTGCAATTCTCAAGGCTGCGGAATACATTGCAGTAAACAAAGGAAAAGGTAACATTCTCAGCGACTCCCGCTCAGCGCTGGAGTCGGTGTGCGACCCGGATTCACTAAACCCCATAGGCGAAGATATCAGACAAATAATGAGAGGAGGAACGTCGATAAACCTTATATGGATAAAAGCCCACGCTGGTATTTGTGGTAACGAGAGAGCCGACGAATTGGCGAAGATCGCAGCCACTAAACTCAAAGTCTCCCCGCATTATGACAAGTTTCCCCTCTCTTTTGCAAAATATCAGGTCAGAGAAAGAACGAAAATAATATGGCAGGAGAGGTACACACAGTACCAGACAGGTACCAATACGAAAATGTTCTTCCCCGATACAGAGACGGCTCACAGAATACTTAAAAAACTTAAAGGTCTAAATATTGAAACACAATTATTTACAGGACATTGTGGCACTAGAGAATACCTACATAGATTCAAATTGAGTACAAACCCAAAGTGTATCTGCGACGACGAATCAATCGAAACAATAGAACATCTGCTGTTGAGCTGCCCACGATTCTCCCTAGCCCGAATGACCTGTGAATGGAAAATGAATACAAACCTCGAAAAAGAAAATTTACCAGAAATCCTAAGCGACGATCAACGTAGAGACATATTTCTGAAGTTTGCAACGAACACCTTACTGCGAGCAGTAAAGGCCAATGGATCAAAAATAATAGTTCGATGAATTGTTGCATCCATCCCAGACCTGAAACTAAAGATTATTTATTTATGTATATATATGTATTAAATTACGCTTCTAATAATATTATAAAACATATCTATCTACAATATATATAATGGAAGAAATTGTAAAACATCACGGATAAATAATTATATAATGATTAAACTGCTGCAAATTAAAAAGTGGCAATAATATATAGATAAATTAAACAAAAAAAAAAAAAAAAACCTAACCTAACCTAACCTAACCTAACCTAACCTAACCTAACCTAACCTAACCTAACCTAACCTAACCTAACCTAACCTAACCTAACCTAACCTAACCTAACCTAACCTAACCTAACCTAACCTAACCTAACCTAACCTAACCTAACCTAACCTAACCTAACCCATCGAAAATTTTTATAAGTTCTATAGGTTCTCACGTTCGTTTTTGCTTTTAAATTCTTTGTTAGTATTCCGCGTAATCACAAACAGTAATTCATTTCAGTATTTCATTATTTTTTTTTTATCGTTTTCAGTATAAAAGTTAACATTTTTCGTAAATTCAATACATTCAATATAAATACATTAGATTCTTTGTTTTTAAATTCTTTTAGTAGTTCAGCATCTTGTTCTTGTAGTCTCCTGCATCTTGTTCGCCTTCTGCACCTGTAAAATAAAAAGATAACATTAAAATTTCATTGTTTAACATCTAAAATACTTAAATTCCTAAAACTCGATTTTTCATTTTTCTTTCCCCGACGATTTTTCATAGTAACCCTTCTGGTTTTAACTCGTAGTTTGCATCATAGGAAGCGCCTCTCGTTCCCCTATTTTTGGACACCAATAACTTTAAAATCCGTTCGATAATTTTTTCAATATTCAAAGACAACCGAAAAATCCGGCCCGCCCACCCACCCTTATTTCTCTCTGGGGTATCAAGACTCGGAACCTGAAAAAATTTCACATCTAAATTTTAAATTCTAGTAATATTCTACACGTTGAGAGCTCATTAACTACATATTTACTTTCCTCATACCGTTCATAACTTTCTCACAAAAAAATCTTAAAGTCAGTCAAACTTTAGATTTTCTAAATCATATCATAAAATCTTTCTTACCTTTTTAATAGCCGCATTTTTAGTATCACCGACATGTTTTGTACTGCTCGTACCCCTCCTCGTAAGCCTGAGATCCAACCACCGACGGCGCCGCTAAAACCGGCTGAGAAAATGCCACTTAACAGCCGCAGAGAACTTTTCTCACAAAGTAAATACTCTTCGCAGACCAGCCAGTCGTCCGACACAGAAACTGACCCCGGACAGAGGATGAGTCCAACAGTTAGAATAAGACCGTTACCGCTAACATACCTAGAACCGCTTTCCGACAATCTAGACTTACCTGCCCCAACTAAACCTAAAAAGAAAACCACTGCCGCTATTCAATTCAACCCCATATCATTCCCGAGCGACTGGAGGGAGTTGAACAGGAGGGAGACAAAGGAGTTGGCCTCAACTATCTTGAAAAATACAAAGCTCTCGATGGAACAGTCAGGAAACCTGAGACGTGACATCAAGCAGACGATAATTGAGGACAACCGGAATCTCTTCAACCTCCTGGTCAACGCCCTGGAGATGCAAGGGACTCTGACACACAGCCCCAGCACCACAAATACCATCGGATCACAAACAGACGAGACAAATACAACGCACACACTGACCCCGCCTTCGTCTGAAATAATCACCGAACAACCTACACCACCTGAACCAAATGCTCTTATTGAGCAACTCATGGGTGAGCTTAGAGAATGCTCTCGAAACACTCGTGCTCTCAGGGACGAGCTCGAGAAGAGCAATCTTCCAAAAACCCCTCAGCTCGACAAAACGTACCTGGTACCGCACAATCCCAGACCGCGCGACGGAACACGAACCGTGTCGGGGGACTTGCGGGGCGAGGAACGCCATGTAGACCCGATCCGCAGCGCCACGTATCGAGATGCCTTGATGCGGCCACGCTTCCCGGTGATGCTGGAATCAATCGATCCCACCCACTCAAGCCAGGAAGTCATGGACAAGATAAAGGAAAAGGTCGACGTGGTGGGGCTAGGTATTGGAATCACAGGAATCCGCAACACCCGGAACCAAAGAGTAGTGGTAGACTGCTGCTCGGACGGGGACCGGCGCAAATTCACTGCGGCAATTAAAGAAAAAGCAGACAGGATCACAGTCATGCAGCCCACCCAACGGAGGCCGCAGCTAAAGCTGATCGGAGTAACCCGGGACATGGGCGATGACAGACTGACAAACGCTATAATCTCTCAGAATTCAAAGCTGTTCCCCACAGACGCGGCAACAAAACCGAGCATCAAAGTCCTACGGCGCACCAAGGGCCGGAACGATGTCACCAGTAATGTTGTGCTGGAGGTGGATCCACTCACCTGGAAATCCCTCAAAGATCAGAGGATCCACTTAGGATACCAGGTGATACCAGTGATGGATCAGTCACCAATAGTGCAATGTTACAGGTGTATGTCCTTCGGCCACACTGCAAAGAGCTGCACCAAAGGCGAAACATGCGGATTCTGTTCCGGCAGTCACGACACACGCTCTTGCGAAAATCGGAACACAGCACCTCACTGCACTAACTGTGCTGCAGCCAAGACCGAGGACTGCTCCCACCCAGCGTACAGCTCCTCGTGTCCAGAATGGCAGCGGTGGGACCGGTTAGCAAGAGCCACGATCTCGTATTGTTAAGGGCACCTCCACGGACACCCACAGGAACAACAACGCGGACATCAAGTTCGGACAAGTAAATTTGGGCAGAGGTTTCGCGGCCACCAAAGAGTGTTTGGAGTCGGCGAGCAGCGACGAAAGACCGATTTTACTGCTCCAGGAGCCCTACGTTGGCGCAAAAGCGCATTTGGTATGTTCTCATAGAACAATCCAGAAGCTTACCAACGATAGGGAAAACCCAGTTAGAGCAGCTATCGTCATTACTGATAGAAGGTTCGAAGTCGTGGTAAACGCCGATCTGGTGACGGAGTCGATTGCGGCGTGCGTTGTTCGCTTGGGGGGCTTCAAGCTTGGGGTGATCAGTGTATACCTCGATAAGAACATCGACATAGAAGAGGACTTAGGGAGAATACAGCAAGTACTGCAGGGATTGGGCGCCCAGGCACTGCTGATTGGAGGAGACTTCAATGCCTCCAGCACCTGGTGGGGCTGCCCAAGAGATGACAGTAGAGGAGTAAAATGCTCAGAGTTTCTGGCCCAATGGGACCTAAATGTTCTCAACGATGGTAACACCCCAACCTTCCACGCTTACCGCAACGGTCTGCCTAGCACCAGCATAATCGACGTAACAGCGTGTACCAGCAACATTGTTCATAGGATTCATGGCTGGCAAGTGAATGAAAACGCGGTAACGCTCTCGGACCACCGCCAAATAGACTTCACTCTCGCCGTGGGTCCGATGATCAATCGAAATCATGCAAGGAGCACTCGATGTTACAACACCCGAAAAGCGAATTGGCCAGAGTTCGACCGGCGACTCAAGGAGGAGCTGAAAACTAGGAAGCTTCACACTGACCGTGTGACCCAAGTACAGGAACCGGAAGAACTGGAACATATGGTGGAGGAATATGTTGCCGCTATCGTGGAGACCAGCAACAGCAAGATTCCTCGCCTACCTACGCATTCTAAGCATGGTCCGAGTCGCTGGTGGAACGGAGAATTGGATGCCAAAAAGAAGGACGTGATAAGGCTGAGGCGTCGTATACAAAAAGCAAACCCAGTAAGAAGGGAAAGAATAGTCGAGGAATATAAAACAGCGCGGCAGGAGTACAAACAGATGATTCAGGACGCGATCACTACAAGCTGGAAAAACTTTTGTTGCGAAGAAAAGATCGAAACGGTGTGGCAAAGATCGTATCGCATAATGAAACTTTGCGACACCCACAAAAGTGACCAGCTACTCCGTCCGAATCCTGAAAGCGCGTTTTGTACTCCAGCGGAATCTGCAGAACTTCTGGCCTCGACTTTCTTCCCTCGAGACGACGAGGAAACGGACTCACCCGAGCATCGAAACACAAGGCTGAAGGTGCACGAACTAATGAATGAGTTGCAATCTGACACTGAAAGCCTTGAATGCCCGTCATTTACTGCAGTTGAGTTGTCTAAAGTATACCGTACTATGAACCCCAAGAAGGCTCCAGGTGCGGACGGACTCACAGCGGACATCTGTCAGCGTAGCTACGAGGTGGATCCTGGCCTCCAGCTAGCCATTTTCAACAGATGTCTGCAGATGGGTCGTTTTCCTAGGCTTTGGAAGTCTGCGAAAATCGTAGTTATACCGAAGCCCGGGAAAACCGACTATACATCCCCAAAAGCGTATAGGCCAATAGGACTCTTGCCGGTGCTTGGTAAAGTCCTAGAAAAGTTGATAGCCACGCGACTTACCTGGTACCTGGGCGGAGGCCTTATGAGTGGGCGACAGTATGGATTCATGCCACAACGAGGAACGGAGGACGCGTTATATGACGCAATGAAACTGGTTGAGAGGAGTCTTACCCGCAAACAAGTAACGGTCATGATCTCACTTGATATACAAGGGGCTTTTGACAACTGCTGGTGGCCAGGGATCTTGGAAGAGCTGATCAACAAGGACGTAGACCGGTCAACTGTGCGCATCATTAATAGCTACCTCTCAGGCAGAAGCGTAGAGCTTCGATACCTGGGGGAGAGCATCGCACAGGAGACAAATAAAGGCTGCGTCCAGGGATCGATCTTTGGCCCCCTTCTCTGGAACCTCCAACTGGACCCCCTTCTCAGACGAGCTGATGATCTGACCGCGCATGTCCAAGCCTTCGCCGATGACATCTTAGTGGTAGCAAGTGCAGACAATGCAGAAGAGCTTGAGACGCAGATTCATGAGGCGCTGGAGGCAATTTTGGCCTGGGGAAGGGAGCATAAACTAAATTTCGCTGCCCAAAAAACCCAGGCTATGGTTGTCACTAGACGACTCCGGTACGACATACCAAGAATCAGCTTTGACGGCCAACCGCTTCAGTACGCAGACTCTATAAAAGTACTCGGTCTCGTAATAGACAAATCGCTCACATACAGGGAACACATAGAGCAAACGAGCCTAAAAGTCGTAAACCTGTACAAAAAGTTGTCGAGAGCAGTAAAGGTGCAATGGGGGCTTAACCCCGAAATCACCAAACTGCTCTACACCGCGGCAGTAGAGCCAGTGGTTCTCTACGCGGCCGGTATATGGGGACAAACAAGCCAGAAAGCATTTGCGAGGAAAAAATTGCAGGCCTTGTCGCGAATGTTCGCGATCAAGATATGCAGAGCCCATCGCACTTGCTCATTTACGGCAGCAACTCTCATATCTGGCATCATCCCGCTGGATCTGCGGCTGAGGGAGTGCGCGGAGCTGTATGAGGTAAAAAGGGGTAAACCCATACCCAATCTTCCGGGAAGAGTGCTGGAACAAAGAGTGCACCCAAGCGAATTACCACACCCAGCACACCGCCCCCACCGGACCTTCGGTCTTATACACGAACAGCAAGACATCAGTGCCCTCAGCGAGAGCTACGAGATACAGCTGTTCACGGATGGCAGTAAGATCGAGGAAAAGGTGGGAGCTGCAGTAGTGTGCTACCGTGGTGGCAGCGAGCTACGCACCAACAAGATCAAGCTTAGCTCATACTGCACGGTCTTTCAGGCGGAACTCGTGGCTATCTTGGAGGGACTTTATTTGCTGCACAGGACGGGAGGATCAGCGTGTCTGATGAGTGACTCTCGCTCAGCCCTCGAAGCTATCTGCAACCCAGAAACTGACAACCCGATCGTGGCTGAGATCCAAAAACAACTAGTAAAATACCCAACACAGATCGCGCTTTTCTGGATCAAGGCTCACGTCGGGTTGGCAGGAAACGAACGGGCCGACGAACTGGCAAAATCGGCTGCACTCACACTTAAAACAGCCCCAAAGTACGACAAAGTACCCCTTAGCTGCGCAAAGGCGGAACTAAGAAATAAGACCAAGTGTGAGATGCAAGAAATCTACACAAGTAGTACAACTGGCGGCGTCACAAAATTATTTTTCCCTGATGCCATTATGGGACACAAAATCCTATGCAAGATACCCAAGACCCCAATAAGAACTCAGTTACTCTCAGGACACTGCGGCATAAGATCATACTTGCATAGGTTTAAACTTACCCAAGATCCACACTGCACCTGTGACAACATCACCCCAGAGACGATACAGCATGTGATCCTCGAATGCCCAAGGTACCAGCTGGAGAGGCTAGAATGCGAGTGGAAGCTCAACAAAGATATCACACTAGAAACAATACCAGAAATCATGATAGATCCCGATTCTCGCTCTATCTTCTTAAAATACGCAGAAAAAAGTCTGCTCAGATGCGTCAGGGCCAATGGATCTACATTATAACATAAACCTACACCTATTACATATATTTTAGACTAAGGTAAAAGAAAAAAAAAAAAAAAAAAAAAATATGGCTCTACAATATTATTGTAAATAAATATATAATATATACATATATGATTGAAAATGATTGAAAAAATAAATACAAAAATGGATATAAACTAATTACTGTACATAAATAACTGATTAAAACACCAAGGAAAGTAAAACTGTCGCCATAGAAGCGAAGAACTTGAAACATGACCGCATAAATAGCAAATATAATACTAACAGATTACAATCGTTGCATAATTAATAGTAACGATATCTACAAACCTATTTTATAAAAAAAACCTAACCTAACCTAACCTAACCTAACCTAACCTAACCTAACCTAACCTAACCTAACCTAACATAACCTAACCTAACCTAACCTAACCTAACCTAACCTAACCTAACCTAAATTCAGTTTCAAATGTAAAGACGATCCATCATGCCTATGTGGTGCGGGAATATTAGAAACGGTGCCTCACCTGCTCTGCGAATGTCCAATATTCGCGAGGGAAAGATTTGACCTGGAACAAAAAATCGAAACAAAAGTAACTATAGAAAATATACCTGCGATAATTGAAAGTAAAAAACACAGAAAGGAAATACTAAAATATGGAATAAAACTAGTTAAAAGAGTAAAAGAAAGAAATAAAAGTAAACAAAAAGATGGAAATTAAAGAAAAAAGAAGTAATACAAAAAGTAAACAACATAATTAAATGTAAAAGTAAAAGCATAAGTAAATAAATAAGTAAAATCATAAAGAAAATAAGACACATAATATATAATGGAAAATTATAATGGAAACAACAACAACAACAACAACAACAACAACAACAACAACAACAACAACAACAACAACAACAACAACAACAACAACAACAACAACAACAACAACAACAACAACAACAA
>AP028266.1:10325000-10462500 GCA_030269945.2 Trilocha varians | reverse complement strand
GTGACTTGTCTCTAATTCCATTTAATTGTTTGTAGAAGCGGGTATTACATCGACTTAAAGGAAAGACTTCCGGTTGTGATGAATCATTTTATAAGACTGTTGATAATTTTTATTTTTTTATTTTTATGAAAACGGAAATACTCGTGGCGCCATCTGATTTATTTCTCAAAAAAGTATAAAAGCCGTGTGAACAGCAGCAAAGGACAGCAGTCGACGTGCTTTCAAAGTGAACAGAGTTGGGAGTAATTGTGACTGAGTTTTGGAGGATGATTATACTGATTTTGGAAGATGAATAAACTGTTATTGTGAACCACAGAGTTTCCATTGTGTTACTGAACTGAACCCCAATAATTGTCAATAGGTTTTGCAGATTACGCATGTTTTCGAATTTACACATTGTGTTACAAATTCGATAAGTTCATATTTCAAAATAAAATATATCGATGAAACATCCTTAAGAATCACTCGTATCTAGTAAAAAAAAACTGCATCAAAATCCGTTGCGTAGTTTTGTGTGTTTCGTTTAAAAAACAAATTAATGTTTTCTTTCAGCAAATATCGCTGAAATCATTATTTCCTTGGAGGGCATAAATTTGCAAATTGCACCCAATTTCATTCGCAATTGCAAATTGTATAGAATAAAAACATTACATGCGCGGTGAGATTCTTTTGCCAATTCGACGGTAGCTAAAAAACGTTATTTTCAGAACTGGACTTGTTTTATGACTTAACATTTATAACAATAATTCCATGTTGAGAATAAAGTATTTCTTTACACAGAATAACCATAATTAGACTTACTGAAAACTATTTATCACACACCAGCAGTCACCCTCACGAAGTCCCCCTCGGTCTCTCTCGCGAGCTATCACCGCACTACTTTCCGTAATTCCGACCCAACTTTAACTATATTCTGACAAAAATAAATAGAGAACTGAAAAATCAAAACCATACATTTAAACACCAAAAAAGTAAAAACAAATTATGATAGAGCCGAGAGTGGAGAGTACAATTTACAATCTACATGTTATTTTTAAATCAATACTACATTTTATTTTGGAACGAAATGATTTATACAAATACAAAATAGTTTATTATCAGAAATTTTGTACAAACTGTACATAATATGTATCAAACGAAAATGTTAAAAGAAATATAGTTTAACAACAACAATGTCTGTAGTGTAGTCGTCGTAGAGGAGGCGGCGGGTGTAGAGTCGCGGCGTAGAGTCGGCGGCGGCGGAGAGTCTCAGCGCTCCGTCAGTGTGTCGCGAGCCTCGGTCGCGGTCGGTCGAGTCGCGCGTGTGTGTGTGTGTGTGCGTGTGTCGGAGTCACATACACGCGATCGCGAGCTGCATCCCTCGCGCAGTGAACCCGCGGCGAGGACGGTACACAGTGACTCGGTGTTGTTAGTGTTGCTGGAGTGACCTGGTAGAGTGGGTGGTAGAGCCGGTGGTAGCGCTGGTGGTAGTGGCTGGTGGCGCGGAGTGCATGGTGTCGGTTGTATGATGGGCGTGTGGTGTGAGTGAGTGCATGTGGGCGGCGGCGCTGTGTGCGGCGGGCGCGCTGTGGGCGGCGGCAGTGGCGGCGGCTTGCAGCGGCGGTGGTGATCCCGGCGGCGGCGGTGCTGGCGGCGGCGGTGAGCGGCTCGACTGCCGCGCCGCCGGTCTGCAAGCTCTGCCGCCGCTACATCGCAATCTAATATCTCTGTACGTCTACATTTTGCCATCACACGCACAAACAGACACAAACACACTACACACACGTACATACACACACGGCCTGCATACAAAGCTTGCACACTTGATTCATAAATAATGTAATGATTACGACAAGGTGAACTTGTTGTGTGTAAGTACTCGTGAAAGTGCGCGTGAGTAGCGCATGGTAGAGCCGACTCTACATACGATGAACGTGTCCTACTACTCGTACTGTGAGCGTTGAACTCTTTTACACAGAATGCAACATTGTGCTTTATTATCAAACTTAACTGCATCTATCAGTTGAAGTGTCGTTACAATAACATTTATGTAAACTACATAATAATAATATCACTCACAAGTACCTTATTTTGAAATCGTTACTTTAACTAAATGTATTGTAGAAATTGTATATAATATTATCGTTATACATAATGAAAGCTCTATCGAGTGCAGAGTAGACAGTAATAACAACAAATGACAACAAATAAATAGTTTGTTATCATCAACCAGCACCGAGTGAAGGAAAACATCGAGAGGAAACCTGCATAATATTATTAGAAATGATTTCTAAAAATGCTTTTGAAGATATGTTTAATCTCTAAGTCACATTAGACAACCGTGGTGAACTGATCCTTGTTCTGAGGAGGCCTGAGTCCAGCAGCAGATAGTAATGAGTTGTTACACTCGGTATAGTATCCTATATCTAGGGTCAATCTTCAACAATGTAATAATATGTATTCTGAAAAGAAGAAGTATATATGATAGACTACGTAAAGTTAGTTGAAATGTAGACGACGCTTAGTAACCGAGTACTCACGAGAACATTGTTCTAGGATGTCATTAAACGTGTTCCTACAGGATTCGAGTCCGACAAAACACCAGGAACATGATACAATCGTCAAATAAATCAAATGCTATGAGTCTCGTCGCTCCGAGAGTCGCATCACCACGAATACTAAACGAGTATGAAATAAGGAAAATTGAAAGCAAATGATCAGTTCCGCGACACAACCTCCCTCGACGCGCCCTGCAACCCGCGCTCTGTGGAGGTCTCGTAGAGTCCAGTGCCGCTCGTGGACCCCTGGCTCCCCTGTACTCTCAGTGATAATCAATAAGTACCTTGTTGAAGTCACAGTGTTGCCAACACAAGCAAGGCCTGTTACTTTATGATGTCTTGAAAGTGTTAAATATAAATAGCTAGAATATAAGTAGGAATGTAAATAGAAGGAATAGAAATAGAGAGCAGATGTTGTTGTTTGTCCGTGAGTGACGCGGACGAAGCGATGGAATCACGGCGCGCTGTCTCCGCGCGAGTGATGGATGAGACGACACGGAGCGGGCGTGCGGGGAGGGGGGGAGGTCGGTGTCATTCGTTAATAGTCGCTGTTTAATTACAATATGAAATGAAATAATTACAATGAGTTACAATAGTCGAGATGATCGTGTCTCGATGTTTCTACACACAACAAGACATACATCGACTATTTTTTAGGTAGAGTTAATCCCAGTATAGAATAATTAAATTAGTTGAATAGTGAACGATGACGGCTGGTTGTCTCACATCGGACTGTCTCAGACACGTCGTCATACAGACCGACATAGTTCCACTACGAACACTACTGTAATGTAAACCACATCAGTAGTAATGTTATAAACAGCTGGTTATAGAATGAGCAGCATCCTCGTAGGTCGTTGTCGTATCTCAGAGCTGTGATATCAGTTGGAACTAACAAGTGTAGGTAGAGTTCGGGGCTCTCCGGGACTCGTTGATAAATTGTCGGGCGTCTCTTCTCGAATAATAAATCACATTTTGACGTATATTCGGCGGAATCAAGCCTCTCTGATACCGCGTCTCTCAACATACTGTGATATCAGAGAAATCCTGTGTATAGAAAGTAATGTAGAGTCGTCTCTATGTAGAGTGATCGTTTTGTTAATGTTTATCGGTTAGTTGCGTCTACTCACATCTTTGCGTAAAAATATCAAGGTTCCATGTTCAGTGTCGAACTCGCTCCGTTAATAATTGTCACCACAATCATATACCGTGTTGTTCCGATATTGTTGATAGAAAATCCTTAATCACAGGTTCAGTAATTATTATTGTTTACTAAATATCTCTAGTCTCTACATGTTGCAACAGATTGCCCTCAGCGGCCTCGGCATCGGTACAAGCTCTACCGATGCGCGCACGGTGCTCAACTCTGTTTATATTCGTGGTAACTTCAGTCCTTTGAACTTTAGGTATATGAATAAACAAATAAATTAGATACAAGTTTGATTGGTGTGAGTGATGTCAGCGAGTTATGTTGCAATAGATGACTCTACATCTGCCTACCTACTAGTAGAGCTCACAACACAGATTGTTACAACTTGGTTTTTCCTCTCGACGTTTATCCTGTTTCGTAAATCTCTGAGAAATGGAATCGTTCAATAAAACTCGTCGCCATGGCCGTCCGCTGAGCTCCGCCGAGGCCTTGCCGAGAGAGAACTACTACTAGTGATTCTGCACTAACACGGAGTAGCGCGGTAACAGAGGATGTAGTGTATTCGTTATTTTATGTTATTTATTTGTTAAATTATAAGTTCAAAGCTTCTCTGAACTAGAGCGGCTCTAACCCTGTTAGTTGCAGGGTGGGCGGTGTGTGCGGGGGCGGAGGGGGGGGGGTAGATGTGCGCCACTCTATAAATAGAACGTGGAATATTCAGGATGTTAGCAATTACTTGCAATGCCTAGCCGCTGTACCCCGTGCACGAGCGCGAGGGGGCGCGGGGTGGTGGGGTGCGGGCGGCGGGGAGGGCGAGGGGTGGTGCACTGTAAGCCGCTCGTACAGTAGAGCGGTGCTCGGGTAGAGTCGCCGCGCTCTCTGGTGGAGCATCTCTCGAGTGCTGATCGTTCCCCGGAACAACTTGTATTTATTATTTCTGTTCATTTTGTGACGTCATCAGTAATCCGCTTACAGAACTTGTTGAACAAAATCAGAACACGAGCGATGTCGAGAATACTCCGTCTCTCCTTACCACTATGCATTTTATATAAGTACTAGAAATCAAAATTATTAGAACGGAAAAATGTACACTCAATCAACCTCTGTGATTAGTTATTCAATAAATATAAACAACAGACATAGAGTCGCATCAGCTGAGTGTGTGATTGTGAGCGAGTTTGTTATTATTTATTAACAGAGGTGCATCTCTACATAGAGTCAGATGACGCTTGAGATATAAATAGATCGATCAATACAACATGCAGCATCCCGCTCATTCAGATTTAGAGAAATTATTTCTGTGAACACAAAAAACAGATACACTTGATCTATGCAAATGTCTCATATTATATTATTATGAGCCACTGGATATCCGAGGATGGTTTATTCTAACCAAGCCATTAACCAAGTGGTTTTCTTTTTATATGCACCGATACCAATAAAATAAAAAAATAAATAAATAAATACCAATTGAAATGAAATGAAATGAAATGAAATGAAATGAAATGAAATGAAATGAAATGAAATGAAATGAAATGAAATGAAATGAAATGAAATGAAATGAAATGAAATGAAATGAAATGAAATGAAATGAAATGAAATGAAATGAAATGAAATGAAATGAAATGAAATGAAATGAAATGAAATGAAATGAAATGAAATGAAATGAAATGAAATGAAATGAAATGAAATGAAATGAAATGAAATGAAATGAAATGAAATGAAATGAAATGAAATGAAATGAAATGAAATGAAATGAAATGAAATGAAATGAAATGAAATGAAATGAAATGAAATGAAATGAAATGAAATGAAATGAAATGAAATGAAATGAAATGAAATGAAATGAAATGAAATGAAATGAAATGAAATGAAATGAAATGAAATGAAATGAAATGAAATGAAATGAAATGAAATGAAATGAAATGAAATGAAATGAAATGAAATGAAATGAAATGAAATGAAATGAAATGAAATGAAATGAAATGAAATGAAATGAAATGAAATGAAATGAAATGAAATGAAATGAAATGAAATGAAATGAAATGAAATGAAATGAAATGAAATGAAATGAAATGAAATGAAATGAAATGAAATGAAATGAAATGAAATGAAATGAAATGAAATGAAATGAAATGAAATGAAATGAAATGAAATGAAATGAAATGAAATGAAATGAAATGAAATGAAATGAAATGAAATGAAATGAAATGAAATGAAATGAAATGAAATGAAATGAAATGAAATGAAATGAAATGAAATGAAATGAAATGAAATGAAATGAAATGAAATGAAATGAAATGAAATGAAATGAAATGAAATGAAATGAAATGAAATGAAATGAAATGAAATGAAATGAAATGAAATGAAATGAAATGAAATGAAATGAAATGAAATGAAATGAAATGAAATGAAATGAAATGAAATGAAATGAAATGAAATGAAATGAAATGAAATGAAATGAAATGAAATGAAATGAAATGAAATGAAATGAAATGAAATGAAATGAAATGAAATGAAATGAAATGAAATGAAATGAAATGAAATGAAATGAAATGAAATGAAATGAAATGAAATGAAATGAAATGAAATGAAATGAAATGAAATGAAATGAAATACTTTATTTTCAACTTTGATGATATGCTCATTCTTGTTGACGTCAATATTTAAAAGCTACCACCAGTTCGGACACAAAAAATAATAATTGTAGCCACCGTCCTGAGAAGAACTGGCAAGAAACTCAGCGGGCATGTCTTTTTTTTGTATCTCCATATTCATTTATTTGCTCATTTTTTACATTATATCTTTAAAAAAACAATCACAAGAAAATAAATTTAAAAATACAATATAAAAAAAGCAGAGGGCCACTGGAGACGGGGTCTACGACCCAAGCCATCAGTGGTCAGGGCTCAAGAGAGAGGAACCTCCTCACAATACGTGCCGTGTCTACAACGACCGCCGCGCTGAATCAAGCCCTTTACCCAGCCGGAGAGCGAAAGCTTTTTTGTATTATTATTATGAGCATTATCTTTTCTTTTCTTTTTTATATTTTAACAATATTATACAAAGATGAAATAGACAAAATATATTATATATATATATTAAAAAAAAACCGTTAATTATAATGAAACGACCTTGGCGAGCAACTCATTCCCACTTAGTGCAATCGTCCAATTGATTTTTTTTTATTGCCATGTAGGCAGACGAGCCAACGAGTCACCTGATCGTAAGTGGTTACCGTCGCTCATGAACCTCTGCAATGTCAGGGGACATTGAGGGGTCGCTACCTACGACCTAGATTCATTGGGATGTATGTAAATAATAAAACAGAAGGGTGTTCAGGTAGTCGCCTGATTCACGTAGATAGAGCAGTGATAACGAGCACGTGTAGAGTACACACATGTGTCCATACAGACTCAAGTGGTTGGTGAATGAGTTGCGTGTAGAGCGACGCCGAGTGTCGGCTCTACTGTAGAGCGATAACAGAGCGTCACAACAACAGATAACAATCACCACGAGGACGAGTAGAGCGAAGGTAGAGCTGTACATCGCGAGGGTCATCCGCCGGGAGACGTATAGTAGAGTGGGGATTAGAGGTGTGCGAATATCGTTCGAATCGAATAATTCGGAAAGTTTCGAATAATCCGAAATTTCGAATAGTATCGAATTTGACTACGTCGATGCATCGGAAATATGACAAGTATCTGTATGGGCTAGATATCCGAATATTAATATTCGATTCGGAACGAATAATTCGTAAGTTCGAATTATTCGCACACCCCTAGTAATGATACTCTACTATCTACTGTTGACCTCTATCTCCATATTATGTTCCATGTAGACGTCGCTCTACCTGTGTACGTTGTACAGTTGATGTTGTGTGAAGTGAATGCAGCTCATTGATTTATACATGTCGAGATAAACCATCTGAAGTATCTTCCTCCGTGAGTCGGCCGGAGTGACAGCTCGCGGACGGCGGCGGGTGATCACTGGCTGTTAACAAGTGTTATCACTCAACGAGTTGAACTTAATTAAGGAATAAGTCTCTCGCTGACAGTACGAAGCTTGCTCTATATTATCTGTCAGAGGAAATCTACTTCATTCTGTTCGCCTACTTAACAAAATATATTGTATCGTTGTTTGTTATTTCGATTGAATGCTTCAGGACTAGAATGTAGTTGTTCTTCTCAGATTAGTGTCGACATCGTTGTCATCAACATTGCACTACATACATGATGCAAGTCATGGCGTTTGATACTGACTACTATTGAAGTATTGATTAGTTGTAGATAGTCTTTGTCGTCGTGTGAGTGTGTGAGTGTGTGGGTGTGTGAGTGTGTGGGTGTTTGCTGAAAAATCATGTTTAGGATAGAAAGTGTTTGCGAAGGTCCGTTAATATATTATTATAATGTGCGATAACGAGCGGAGGCCGGTCGTTATTGGCGTCATCAATCATCGGCCGCGGTCGCTGACACCAGCACGCCGCACCCCTCCCCGCGCGCCCCGCACACCCCCGACACACCCCCCGCTACCCTCCATCCCCTTACAGCAACCTCGAACGCACAGATTTACTGAATTCAATGAACATTAGATATCATTATCATACCTAGTTGAGGTTCAAGTGATTCTCGTCTTAAAGAGTTCAAATATTCACAAGAAAATATTTGAACGCAAGATCTCCTGAACTAATAATAATATCGGCACACTACAATAATATTGAAGGAATAATACAAATAAAGACAGGAATATATCCCAGTAGTGTCGCCGGGTGGTTGTGTGTGGGTAGTTCGAAATGTCGTCGAGTAGCGAGAGACGGCACTATAACGATAACTGTTAGTGTCCCGGAGAACAATGCAGCCGACTAATGACGTCACAAACCGTGGGAGAGGGGCGGGCGGGGGTGCATCGAGACAGCGCGGGTCATCGACCCCGCGGCGGTCTGTTCGCGAGCCTACCGTTTAATTAATACATTGTATCGGACAGCTCCACACGACCCCCGCGCGCCTCCTCGCCCCGCTACCCGCGCCCCGCACCCTGCACCCCTCGCCCCGCGGACACCCTTGTCTAATGTTTAGTCGTTGATTATTTAAGCTAATTGTTGCGGGTCGAGTCGCGTGATTTGTTTCACTTAACTTTACAATTTATTGTCATCGCTTGTCGGTCGTCAACGGATTTATCGTTTAACATTAATTTGTTCGCGTTTAGTTCAGCGATTGACGCGTTAAGTGGTTGCGTTCGCACGAGTACATATACAGGGTGTTCTCAACTACGAAGAATCATCGCGTTACTACGAGTACATATTTTAATCTCTTAAATCATTGATAAAAAAATGTCCCATTCGGATGTGCTCAGTAGCGGTGCTGTCCAGTACTGTCCAGTACTGTACTGTACTGTACCAACCCATTACTGCCCACTGCTGGGCTCAGGTCTCCTCAGAAGAGTGAGGACCTGCTGTCCAGTGCGAGGACCCAATACTTAGTACCGATTAACTGTAACGCACGTACGATTCACTATATTGTATTTCATTTTCAAATTACTAAGTGGTAGTTATATTTCATTTAGTTATTGTCAGTAAAAAAGTTAATGTTAAATTGTTACCGCGGCTCCAAAATTTGCTTTAGGCTTTCTATGTTTATGGCGTATCCGCTACTGCCGGGCTCCGAGTGTATAACATGTGAAGTTGGTTCTGCTCCTGAGCGCGTGTGTGCGTGTGTGCGTGTGTGCGTGTGTGTGTGTGTGCGTGTGTGCGTGTGTGCTTGTGTGCTTGTGTTCGCAATATGTATCAATACAGGGTACAAACACTTCATTGGACTGTTCGGTTTAAATTGTTCAAATAAATGCCAGAACTGGAGTAGTTGTCTACTTACTCAATAATCCAACAGCTTGTAAATGCTTGTAAGCTAAGCTTGTACATACTGCAATACATATCGACTATGACTTATTCTTGTTTAAACGAGTTTTGTGAAGAGTTCTATACGGCAGGTGACGGTCCTACAGTAATCGATCGTCCATGAGCGACGTCAACCATTACCATCAAGCGAGCCATGAACTAGTTCATCTAGGAGGGAACAATATTCGAGTGTACCGGAAACAACGAGTCTACTTTGTTTACTAAACAACATAAATATTGTAATATAATAATGCGGCGTAAATAATGAGTATCGTGTTAAACAGCGCGTACATTAGTTAGCTCAGTAAGTATTTATGGTCGAGGTGTTATTAATTAGCGAGCAATAAATTATACATTAAGCGGTCGGAAGCGGCTCCTTACATAATCCCTCATTACACCGCCCCGCGCGCACACGTGTACAGTACACACACACACATGTACAGTGCAGGCGTGTGTTCCCGAGCGAGGGTAATAAATCATGTTAGTTGACCGTCATGTAATGAGACCACAGACTGAGCTACACTCTACTACATGATATCTACATCGTGACAATGCGCCGGAATATACGCGAGCTTCTACCAAAACTGAGTCCGCTACTTCTTAGTACAAGTTCTCAAACTGCACGTGTGTTACTGGCTTAACATTTTTCTTAATGCAATAGTTTTTCTAAATATCTGCATTATCAATATTATGCTTTATTTTCAATAATAGCATACACATGATATATTATAAACTAAATAACACGTCGTTTTGTCAAATGAACGATAATTAATTATTCTTCATAAAATAAAAGAGAAATACACCAGGATTATGTAAATGTTACAAACGGCGAGTGGTGGTGGTGGTCGAGTCGGCAGGTCGCCGTATGAATTACACTTCATACAAAAATATCACGTGAATAAATTATTATAAGACAGAGCACTAGAACCAGGGGTGTGTCGGGTACGTCGGGTACGTCGGGTACGTCGGGTATGGAGTCAGTGGCGGTCGTTAATGAATATGTAGATGTAATGTTTTATGTGAACATCAAAAAGTCACAAACAGAACATAAACGTTACGTCGTCGAGGACGCGCGAGACACAAAAAAAGGATAAAGTGCGGAGGTCGCAACGGTGCCGAGGTCACTCGCAGACGACGCGCCGCGCTGTAAGCGAGCCCGCGCACACACACAATACTTATTATGTATACAGAAGTAAAGCTCATCTATGTACCAGGTCATTCTTCTGACAGGTACCGTTCACACTGATGCGATGCACACGTGGTGGCGGCGTTAAAACGCCTATTTTTTGCATACATGACGTTTCTAAAATATCAGTCACTCACGAACTAATCCGAAACCACTCGTCGTGAAGTCGGTAGATAACGGCCTCTCTCGGTAGATAACGGCCTCTCTTTGCCCTGGCATTGCAGAGGTTCATGAGCGACGGTAACCGCTTACCATCAGGTGGGCCGTATGCTCGTTTATCTACCTTGCAATAAAAAAAAAAAAAAAAAAAAAAAAAAAAAAAAACGTGCGTACGTGTGAGTTTGTCAGAGCGATGTGCTCTGACATGAGCATGAGCTTTCTTTCTGTACAGTTGGTCTGTGGTAGCGACGTGTATATTGCATCGTTAGCAGCGTTTATTGACAACACCGGTATCCACACCATACTATACTACACGATGCTACACTCGGATGGTGTCACAGTACACGCGACGCGATGCGGCGACTCTATGGCTGCTAATGTTGGGATGTTCAGTTAACCTTCTTGCTCGAAGTTCAGTGAGTAGACGGGAACATGGTGCCGACTCTGATGTAATCACAATCATCATAACAACGTGTACCATTTATACTGAACGAAGACAAGTTCACTTTAAAGTTATGTTGTTTGAGTTGAAGTAGTCCCCCGGGGGTTGCGGCGTTTTGCAGGGGGTCAGGAGGAGGGGGGGCGAGGAAGACAGTTAGAGGCTCGTTTATTCGGTCGTTAATAGTAAGGAGTAGTAGATAGTGTGTCGGGATGTGTCGCGTCCGTCTCCTGTTGCCATTAATGTGCAGCTGATGACTGTGTGCTAGCCTCTCTGCCGCCGGGGAGGGGGGGGAGGGGGGCGATGCATTACAGAACAAACAACACTATCCGTTTTCAACAATCAACGAGAACAATCTTTTATATTAATAGTTGTATTTAATAGTTGTACAAATTAAATATATATTATATATTATGCATGTATGTACTCTGTAAATATCAATTAGATGAAATATTTAAGTACATAACCGATAAGAACAATAACGATAATTTAATTAATTAGGTATATATACTGTTGATTACGAGATTTTACAAATGATTGAACCGATATCGAAGATTTAAGGAGGATTTTTCATATTGAGATGATTGCATATTCCTGTTTGTTAATGAAAATAAAATAGTTATTTCAGTAATATTTCATACAGTTGACAGATAGTTCTAGATATAACATGATGATGTATGTATGTCTGTGTTTGTTCCAGGGATGTGTCTAACAACAACATCACGTCGTTACCGCGCGACGCCCTGCTCCCCGCCGTCGGACTGCGAGACCTGTGAGTACCACACACCACACACACACGCACACATACATACACCACTACCACCACATACTTACCACCATATTATGTACAAGAGACATACAGATCTACGCAATAAGCATCTATTACACAAATCATACATTGATAGCTGAGAGTTGTGTAACCAGATCTCTCTCAAGTTCAATTAAAGACATTTGTCGAAGTGTGAGGGGTGTGAGGGGGCGAGGGGCGGTGTGCGGGGGCAGGGGGGTGGAGCTCTCTTCGTAAATTCGTTTTATAATATTAATTAAACGGTGGGGATGTACGTAATGGATCTACAATCAGCGGACGTCGACGTCCGGAGTAGTTCGGTCCAGATGAACGCACTTCACTACACACTAACTACTCCGCACAACCACAATATACCACACTAGACTCACATGACATAGGTACTGTAAATATACTAACTTGTCCTACAACTTCCAACAACTCTGAACTATTACCATTGTTTGATAGAAGTTGCTAAGTAAATGTTATCGATTATTCTATAACAAATCTTTAGTAATGTAATATTAATTAACGTATGTACTCAATATCCTGGAACGCTAACGGATGGTGCGGTGCTTCTGTTATTGTGTATTGGGTTCGATCTCTTTGTTTATTACTATTAGTGATTTATGACGCCATCGACACACACACACGCTATATTAACATCAGTAGGTACAGTCTTTAGGAAGCACCTGTACTAATGATGTTATTGACGTTCTCGGTATAAACCACAAGTGATCCCTTCACCATAACTACACACACATGCACACACACACACACACACACACACACACACACACACACACACACACACACACACACACACACACACACACACACACACACACACACGTCTGTACGGGTCCCGTGTAGTATCGAGTCTCTGATTTATGTGAGTTCATTATGTACCCTCTCGCCATACATCACTGTATTATTGTTTAGGAACGAACTCTATACTCAGCAAACACTAAATAACCTCCCCTCCTCACCTCCTCACCTCCCCGCGACCAACACAACATCACTACTGGTTCACAAACAACATTAATAAATAAAATATGAAATTGATTGTACATAAAAGGAGTAGTATCAGTATGAATGTGTTCTGTGGCTCGTTGTATGGAATGAGACGACCTAGTTCTCGATCTGATAGACCGAACCGAAATAACTACAGAACAGATGTTGAGCGTCGCACACATTACTATATATACCTACACTCTATAATAATATTAATAGTGCATTAATTGTACAAACTCTTCTGTTGACACTACACACATGTGGTTTGTGTTATAAATAATACCATTCAATTTACTTAAGATATATTAAATAGAACTACAAGCACACTAAACTAAGCGTTTACTTCATTTAATAATATAATAATATGATATGACAGTATTTTTAATAGGACAAAGATCTCCTAATTAATAGCTTATCAACACTGTTAGGTAGTCTCGTAAAGATCATAATTAATTGTAAAATCGGTTTAAATTAAATTAATCCTCGAGATAGGCTCAGATCACTTAGCTTTAAAATCGTATTTAATATAATTAATATTACATACAATTAAAATAATTCGTAGATAAATATTTCTTAGAAACGATAGAGTACCTCGATATAAACACTAAATAATAGTCATTGTGTAATGTCGTATATTATAATAAATGTATATTGAACTAGATTGTAGTCTGCAGATAAGAATAGCAATTGCATCAACACACGAACTGACTGCAACTATAAATGACAGCGCGTTAATGAAGCGCACACACACACACACACACACACACATGTCATATAGGTAGTTGTCTCAAGGAGAGATACGAGCACATAACTAGACAACTAGTGAAGTTGTTATCAAAACCCAATGAGCGATATAACTACTACGAGTACACAATATTATTATCGGAACAACACATCATGACATTGAATAACGGATAACCAGCTGTAGTACACACTGACACAACTATACACAACACTCCGGAAATATTATACATAAATAATACATATGTATTGTAGCGGTATGTATGTATGTACTACTATCGAGTCATTTATTTACGCCAATCTTATAATGATATTACTAGTTGATGTTTACTAAACAGGGTAAGTGGCCCACGCAGGGTAACTGTTAAAGGGATGTTGTTTGTATCTAACACTACAATTATAAGAATGTTTCATCTCACAGTAACAATACATTGCAAGTGTAACACACATCGCCGCACACACACATGCACACGTACTAACAGTCCTCGTCTGTGTGTGTGTGTGTGTGTGCGGTGTGTGTGTGTGATGTATGCGGGTGTGTGTGTGCACAGGAACCTGTCGTCGAACCGTCTGGCGCTGGTGGCGGCGGGCTCGCTGGGGAGCGCGTCGCTGGCTCGGCTGTGGCTGGACTCGTGCTGGCTGCGACGACTCCCGCACCACGCACTCACACAGCTACACCGACTGCACTACCTGTACGTACACACACACACACACACACACACACACTAACCATCCATCATCCACACACGAATGCTCCCACTAATCACTTCATCTACTACACAGTAAGTACACAGTATAATGGCCACATTAGGTTACTACGAATTATCGGTGTACATCACACTGGAGGATGTATGTACGTGTAGACACGCAAGCGAATAACATCGCCAAAAATCTCTTTGATGCGCGAACTTTCTGACATCTTCTCTGGAACTACACCGTACCTACCGTACTGGGTTGCAACGATCTCTCCGACCAGCATCTCATCGCATTAAAACGAATATTCGTGCGTTAATGTAAGCGCCCTATTATTAGAATGATTATGAGTGTAGAAGTTAGATATGTAAAGACAGACGGAGCAGTTCACATCAATGTCATGTTATTCTCGTGTGTTGATATGTGAACAGAGTTGGGCGTCAGATGTGTGTTTATATCTGTTAATAGTGCGATGTATACCTACATATCTAGCGGTAGATAAACAAGCCACATTCTCTAAGAACGCGTATAAATTTGGTTGAACCTTGACGTTAGTTCTGTTCCTGATGTTTCCCACTAACACGAGAATATTATAATAAATGGCGCCATCTTTCATGAAATTCGGCTTCAGTTCCTCGGCTCCCGAATAAAAATGTTATTTATTCTGTGTTGAAGTGAATAAGTTATCTTCCTTGGTGTCACGTCACCCCCTCGCCCCCCGCGCACCGCCGCGCTACCTCTCATTAGTTTCTAGTCACCTCATGACATGAGTTAGTCAAGTTAAGGAACTCGGTGAACTATTAACTGCTAAATGTACTCTATAATACAATCATGTCGCGGCGACGGCACTCACTAATAGTGCTATGTACTTAAGACATACTTCCGAGGAGATCAGAGCTCACACACATTTAACAAGCTCCTAAACTAGTACAAATGAACTGGAACATATTATGTGGAATCACTGCGAGCCATTGAAACACGCGTAGCCTTATCGGCAATAAGCGACGAAAACTAGCGATCGTTTATATCTGGATATTTAGAAACTCTGACCGTGTGACAGCTATTATTTTATTTTAGGTTTTTCATTAAGTGCATTCATGTGATAATAAAAATTTACAATTATTATGTCACATTCCGAAATCGGTTCTGTAAATCCAAAGATACAACGTTACTAACTCCACGACGTTACTTCTTTATATCATGAGTATAGATTGGTGTCTGGTATATGTAGATATAGATACAATGTAGAATACCGCAATGTTAATCGTTTATTTTCTACTACATTATAATATCTGCTAGACACATAAATACAAACAGAGTATATAGGTCACGAGAATTTGCGTCACTCACTTTTTATATTTTGTGTTAAATGTTAAAGTTGTCTTGCGTTAGTGTTCAGAGTGACACAGAATAACAACCCTCCCCTCTCTCCCCCCCTCCCCTCCTGCGTCACTCCCGGCCTTGATATAATTACTTATCTTTGCACTCAAATTAAATGAAAAACGTGACAGGAAAATGTAAATTCAAACTACTGAGTTCCAGATACGACATCCGCCGAGACAGGACAGAGTGAATTTATATTCTAATTATTCTAACAATGTTTACTTCATTATAGGTATATCAAGTATTATAAGATTAGAATAGATCGGATAGAGGATTGTAGTTTGTTGAAAGCAATTCGATAGTTAAATTAATTGATACCTAGTCGTTAGTGGTAGAGAGAGCGTGTCGATGGCTCCGCGTATTGCGCCGGTTCTTATTGATCAAAGCAGACACTCGATACCTACTGTAGGTACTCGATGTAACTGATCTCTCTGAATCAGATTGCTTTGTCATTCGAACCTACCCGAAGTAACGTTTACATTTAATTAATGAAGGAGATAATTGTAATGTTTTAAAGATAAGCAAACTGTTTGTAATCGCGGAAGTACAGGACGGAACAACACTCAATTAGATAATAATGATAATATAAGTGAGGAGGGAGGGAGGGAGGGAGGGGGCGCAGGGTTGATGGTCGAGGTCGAGCGCAGTAATTAATAGATTCCTCAACACAACGCACTACTAGATAGTTCAGTAGGTACACTCGACACTGTAGTGTTGATGAAGGACTCGCACACAACCACTACCTACTTAATTATCTCTACCTACGATTTGAGTAATAAATTAATGAAACGGAATGGCGCAATCACAGATATCGAGAATACTTCAGTAAAACAACGAACGAACTTAATTGAAGTGATCGAAGTATTTACACAATTCTTATAAAAATACAGAGTCGTCTCGTAAATCAAAATGAATAACGATTCGTTTGAGAGCAATAAATAGAGTATTTGTTTGAGAAGATTCAAAGAGTGATTGTAAACAGAGTTGTTTGTGGAGTCACGTTACACGAGGACGCTCCTCACTACTACATAGTACTCACAGTATGCATCACTGACTCGTACTACTGAACCACTCTCTACTAATGCTTCACTACTACTCAATGATGCTGTAATTCAGTGCCTATTCAATGCGATGCCTATTCAAATCCATACACATTTCCAATTAAATTAATTGTAAGATCCTGTAACATACATCGTTCGTCTCGACGCGACAATATCAGTAATTATGTGCTGATTGAACGCAATGAATGGAAGATGTTTACAAACTGAACAATGTGTCACCTGCTCGAGGAGGGGTGTACTAGTAGGGGGGCGGGTTTAATTACAAGGTGCGGTGTCATAATGGTTGTAACGAATGACGTAGTAGGTTCTGTCGTCAAGGCAGCAGAGAGCAGCGGAGAGCAGCAGAGAGCGGCGGAGCACGAGGGAGCGACTGGAGCCGCGTTAAGATTGTTATAAAACAATGACCCAGTTGTCGCACTTAATATTATACAATCGATAATCTCAGTTCGTTAAAGTCTCCTCTCCGTCTTTGAGCTTCAATCACTCGCGTAATACCCTTGTTTATAATCGAATCTAGAGATTGTCTTTGAAACAATTCAGATATTTTAGTATAGATAGGTCAGAAGTATAAAGAAAACTCGTTTTATTTTATTTTGTTTGGAAATAGCTCCGATTTAAAAGAAACTTGTACAAACTAAAAATAAAATGTGAAAAGTTAGTTAGCAGTTGTTCGAGAGAATGTCCGATATAAAATATATAAAGTAACGTATCTGGCTACAATAAGAAGTTTGTTTGTTTGTTTAACTACAGAAAGTTCTTAAATAGATCCGTTGAGCGGATTAGTTTGTGAAACTCCTTGAACTGAACATAATCTTCTTTCATCACATTGTACGAGTGGCTCCTACACAGTATACAGGAGGTACTGCACACACCGCAACCTACTCTGTGCTGTTGTTTGTTCTAGTAGGTATGTTGTTACTCTGTGATGGATACTGATCGTATCTTTGGAATGAGTGTTACTTTGTCTCATATTTGAGCCAAACAGCGGAATACGAGAACTCAAAACTGCAGCTCATGTTGCCAATAACACAATGTCGCCTTTAATATACAGTTTCATTCTTTAATTTTACAGCATATTTTAAAAAATGTATCTATAAATTCAACATATCGAAAACATTGTACCTTATATCAGCGCGTAATAAACCAATTTATTATTATGAATGAATGTGTACCTACAGTACTATGCAGTTGTGAAGATAAATCAATAGTTTGTAGTAAATGTATCGAGTGCGTGTTGTCATTATGAATGAACGGATCGCGGTAATAGATCTGTTATCGACAGTACTGAGTACATAGAGCCGGCGCGGTGCACGCGGTACTTCCCGGAGCCGACGATACTCCCGTGTATGTATGTACGAGTATGTATGTATGTACATTACTTCCACGTGATTACCTTCACACATGCCACTAAATAAACAACGACATTGATATAATATCGACAAACACAGCCGGTAACCTTAATTATATTTTTATTACATCCATTAAGGATTGTACACTTCACGGAAATTAAATGATTTGAAACTAACTTACCTACTGTTAGTAACCAATGACTGATGACTGATGACCCATTAGTCATTAGTGACTTAGGACAGAGCAAAAACATTAAAATCACTCTTATTTATTGACTTCAATATTGTTGCCCTTGGTCTGTCTCCGTCTGTAAGCTTTCCTTTCACCCTTGATATGCAGTGATTGCAGAGAGCAGCCTACAACAATATTAATAATGTATATTGTGTGTCATCAATAACGACAGGGATATCCCGAGCCGGTCGCGTCGAGGATCCGTTGTATGTAAGACATCGTTACATTACATACATGTGTACATTAGACTCGTATGATGTTTGATCTAGATTATAGTAATGCTGTACCACACGTCATGTGTATCGTCTGCTGCTCGTGTGTAACATTCCGTCGGCTGCGCTTTGAGAGCTTTTCGCAATCAACTCTAATAATAGATCAATCAATCAATAGCTTCAACATGATAACGTCATTAGACTCGTATTTCCTTTGAATTATTGATCCAATTCTATTCTATTTATAATTAGTGAAGAGTGGGTTGTATAGATACTGTGCTACGTGTGTGAACAATACAGATACATGTATAAATGTCAGACGCAAGTGTCTCGAACTCACTGCCTCATATGAACACAATAATGCTGATAGGCTAACATAAAAAATATATATATATACCTGAAATATTTCTTTTTTCGACAAATAATTTTTCTATGACTGTCTGTCCGTGATCTTCAATCAAATAATAATAAATCGAACTCGGTTTAGTATAATAGATACTCCGTAGAGTAAGATATAAAGCTCAACTATTAAATAATGTAAGTATGGTGATATTACAGCGATGATGCATGTGTGTGTGACCTCGCACGGATTAACGCGCACACACACACATATGTCGAGCTGCACCGAGCATAGACGCAGGAACAGATAATATTTATACAATAGGCATACATAGATATAGGTCTAGGAGCTTAGAGACAGCGCTGTGACCTCCGTGGGAGGAATGTTCACATCTCACGACTCACTACTATCGCCGACTCATACACACACTGTAATAGTATACAAGCTCTCTGTCCGCGCGCGATATCACAGCTTTGCGTGTCTGTTATACAATGTTCGTAGAGAGCTTTCGAACTTCATACTAATTTATTTTTGTCACTTCTCATCTATTAATGGACCGCAAGATTAAATGATTATTATTCTGCGCGAAGGAGAATAAAACATAAGGGCAATATCACAAACTCAATAACGAATCAGAGAAATCAGAGTTCTGCTTTCACACATATGTACATGACAAAATCACACGTCATGAAAAGTCAACATGTCCTTTCAATAATTAATATTATTATAAGTTTGAGATATAGTCGTTGTTAGATATATTTGATTGTATTTATCATATGTATGTATGTGTGTGTGTGTGTGGGTCATGAGTCGTCGCTCAGATCACGGTATGAAGGTCGTGAGTATGATTCGCGCTCGTTGTGAAGGCGACTCTCTCTCGACGCGGCCTCTGACTACTCAGTGCTGAGTGCTGGACACGTTGACTAATGTCCTGCTAGTTGAGGACATCCTGTCGACACTCCCCCCCTCCCCCCGTCAGTAGGAGCGTGTGAACTAACCCGCGGCTATCTCTCGCCAATATCATATAGAGTTGAACATGTTCCTCCCGCGGCTTCGCTCATGTTTATTGATCACTCGTTTCGCAAACATGACCTTCTTACATATTATTAACAAACAACTTGTCTAGTTACTTGTGTATTTATTAGTCAAGTTGTTTGTGATAATTAATATTACTATATTTTTATTTCCATTGTTTTATGTATTTTTTTGCAATAATTAATTGAAAACGCAGGAAAACATAAAGTAATAAATATAATAGATAAATAACAATTGAGAAACAGTCCTTCTGCTTCCACTCTAAAAAACTTTTTAATTTTCAGGTCGATCTTTGGGCGGTTTAGTGTCGAATTATAAACTACGAGTACTAACAAAAAAAATCTGACATAACACTTTTTCAAACGTATTGATTAGTTTTAGTAAGCGTATGGTGTTTTTGTATTTGTTATAATATGTAAAGTGTGTGTGTGTGTGTGTCACGTCGTCGGCGCAATGTCGCGACCTCAGCGCGCCACTCCGTCCCGCATTACAATCAACACACGCACACACACAACAACACTGTCCCATAGTGTCCCTGGTATAGGAACACACGTGATGGTATCAATTTATAATTACCTAAACCATTAACAGTGTTTATGAAACTGCTTTAATTTAATCACAGATCTCATTGTACTTGATAATACGATAGCTTGTGATGGAATCTCATCGAAAATCTCACACAAATCATTATCATTATTATAGTCAGCTCATAGTACTGTAGAGAGAACTCTCACAATATGTAAGCTATAAAATTAACTTATCTGAATATGTTTATAGATAATATCGGTAGTATAGTTTTTACAATTCAATAACCATTTAGACATCTAATGATTTCATTAAGAGAACGAAATAAATGAAATAATTCATATTCTTCAAGTTATAAATAGATTCTATATTCCGATAGAGACTGATAGTATATGTATCGAGTGTGCTACTTGTCAGTTCCGAGAATACTTTTATCATTATAATGTACTTTCATTTCTTTGATACGAATTCGAGTTACATACCGGTTCTAGTTCTAGCAACTATGACGCAGAAGAAATAAAGCTTCATAGTATTTGATACCGCTCTCACGCACTCACTCTGACATTGTCTCACAGACACGCAATATCACTTGCCTCCCTCCATCGAATAATTGAAATCGCCATTTCAAATTATCTTGAGAATGAGAGGTCGTAGACCCATCGAGTTCAGACTCATTTAAATGAGCAGGTAGAGGCAATACTTTGGCTCCTTCAGATAGATACCTACGCTACATCCATGTAACTTTCAATGTGAATATTCGTTACATCTGTAATGTGTGTGTGCAGGTCTGCTGAGGATAACTTCATATCGGAGGTGGAGGGCGGCGACGTGAGCGGCGTGCGCGGCCTGCGGACCCTGCGTCTCTCCCGCAACCTGCTGCGAGCTCTCCCCACGCACGCGCTCGCACAACTACGACACCTGCAGACACTGTGAGTACACACACGACATCCTCTCTATTACTACAAGGAGCACAATTACCAGTAGCTGCATATAAAGCCATGATCTTTAGCAAAGTACTATCCACGATAACAAACAGAAAGCAGTCTCAATAACTTACTCTAAAGGTATAGGTCCTAGTAACCAACTATGGAAATAAAATACAGTACAATGTGATAATCAGCAACCACACCAAACATGTCGTTGTATACGACTCGTACAGTAGACAGAGGTTACTCCATACTAGTCCATACATAGTGAACACAGTACATACTAGATCATATTATGAGTTCCGTATGTTGACCACCTGCTAAATCTGCTTAGCTCCATATTAATATCCTGTGTCTTTTACTTTTCTACCAAACAATCTAAATAATAACTAGATTATAGTAATACTTCCTTCCTGATGTTTCCATCTGTGTAACATTCCTATCTCGTGAACACATCATCACTATATACAACTGTAGGGAACTATGTAGGTTACCATCACTTGAACTGTTGTTTGTTTTTTATTCGCATTACTCGACCTGCTTTTTGTTGTCGATTTATTTTACAATACTAGAAATTTGGGAATCGTCAGTAAACTAAATGTTTTCTTTTTTTTATTGCAAAAAAGATTATGTCATTTAAAATGTACATAGGTACATATAGTACGAGAAGTAGTAAAGGTCTCCTCAACTGTGAGTGTATTATTGTAATAATATCATAGATAATGATATCCTTGAACTGCAACATGGAAATCAGTTGTTTGTTAAATTTATTCGTGTTTATTTCCGTAATGTTGTTGTTATAACTCACAGCGATCGCTTCACAACAATCACAACATCTCACACACACACCGACACTTCCTCAACATGTTGTAAAGTATTAGAACATGATTTTAATCTGCATATTGTTTGTACTATGAGATGTCACATCGATGAAAACTATTCACGCAGGTACATAATAATATATTATAGTTGAGTGTAAACAAGGACACATACACGATAATCTGATCACTGTACGTTTATAGATAACACATAGATTACTTGTTTACTTGCTTGTTTACTCAACACATTGGTACTATTGCGATTAAATTGATAAACTAAAACATATTTGACTTTATTAACCGTCGTATCTTACGAAAACTCTAAATTAAAAATGGAGCTGATTTACTACTTTTATCTAACAAAATAAATCTACGTCCAAATGTCTGAGTAAACAAGACCACTCACAAACAAGACACAAAGATAGTTCTACCCATAGATACACGATCAGCTCACACATAGACACACACATACACAAGAGCTTTAACACTAAACGCCATTTATTACGAGCGGAGTTTATCTTTGCGATATTTATTTAGGAGCAATCTTTCGGGAAATTAACTCAATTACGATATAATATATTAGAGGAAACGATAACATCCTCCACCACCCCCTCCCCCCCAGGACCACACTGGGCAGGCCTGAAATGTGCGAGCGAGCTCGTTAGTAGCGGCTCTCTGCAACAACGCACTCGCACATCTGACGACGGAATAACGTTCTACTAACTGACTGTCTTATACGACTCTATGAAAGTTGTCCCCTCACTAGCCCGCTACTGTTCACGACTCACTAACTACCATAAATGACACTACTTCCCAACACATTTCTGTTACTAAAGAAGACATTCCCTACGATATGGGTTAACACAGTATCGTAGAGATCACACATGATCCTGTGCACAACACACCAACAACAAGTAATGTGCGTGTTGTTGAAGACGCATATTGTATCAGGTATATCAGTCAGAGAGTCCCGGCTGTAAACAAGGATGTTCCGTACATCAGAAGTTATTGGTCGTAATAAGGCGGCGCAGGGAGGCGCAGGGAGGCGCACAGTTCGGGACAACATTCGGAACTGAAAGCGGACGACATAAATCTTCTCGTTCAAGGTTCTTGTTCAAGGAAAGTCCCCAAATCTCAGCGAGACCTTCGTACTTTTTAATTGTACAAGTATTGGAGGCGAGCCCAGCCTCGAGGCTCGAGCGACGCATTCATTATGTAACACAACACGACCGTCGACACAAACATATCCACTGCGAACATTGCAGCATACATATTACTAGCTGACTCGCGCAACTTCGTCTGCGCCGAAAAAAAAAATTAGGGGTGGACTACCCCTAACATTTAGGGGATGAAAAATAGATGTTGGCCGATTCTCATAGGTACCGGATAAGCACAAAAAATTTCATCAAAATCGGTCGAGCCGTTTCGGAGGAGTTCAAGTTCGAACACCGTGACACGACAATTTTATATATTAGATATAGATACATCGTTCAATTTAAACCGAACATATTGGATGTAGAATGACATTATACATTTATTGTAATAATTATCTATGTATTTAATAGGTGGACTATGCCTAATCCCTCTTCTGAGGAGACCTGAGCCCAACAGTGGGCAGTAATGGGTTGGTACAGGTACAGGTATTTAATATTAAATAGTGATAACCCTGGTTGAAAGAATCACGACAGCGACATCATTATTATTCATCAGACTTGCTTCTCACCTTTTGTGTTTGTCTTCTCGTAAATGAATACACATGACCGAGTCTTCTCATATTAACTATTATTTGTTCAGTGAACATGAAAGATTATGTTAATTCCTTGAGCACAATAACATGCCTGTTTGTTTGTGTGCATGATCAGCTGTGTTGTTGTTGTTGTCGGTTCGTCCTTCGATAAGTGTGGAGTGTCGCGGAGAGGAAGGAATCGTTCCCAACTTGAGCTCGAGGTCGAACAACTGACTGAGATCAGTAATTCATTCCGACAATCACTTCCGGTAAACAACAACAACAACGAAATATCAGAATCTTGATGTAAACAACTTTACAATGTTCCAGTCTGAAAACGATACAAAATGAAAAGTTATCCCACCGCTTCTCAAATATAAACGATGTAAAAAGTCGGTAGAACAGTTACATTTTAAATGCAGGCTTTATGCAGATAACGTTTCATTCCGTGAACCATGTCACAGAGTAGATGATGAATTTATTTAGTGTCAATAAGCCGTGTCATTGGACTACTTCACTGTATGTATATACAATCATGTAAGTTTAATAATGTAAGTCGCAGCTATATTAGTTGCGTTGTAGTTAGTTCCCGGCGGCCGACAACTCCGCTATAACTCAATCAGGCTCAACTCGAGAAGGGCGTCGCGACCAACTCCCTCAACTATGAACAAACTGCCCTCGTGACGCGAGTCCCGTCGCACTGATATCGCGATATCAACACTAATCCGCGTCCCCCCCCCCCTCCTTCTCCCTCCTCCCCGCGCCTCTTGTCTTACACACTCCACTTCACATCCTGCTGATAACCGCCGGAACCGCCTGGGGGCTCAGGAGCTTACTCTTGTAGGGTGCACATAAATGCTAACTTTTTGAAAATATTCTAATAGATGTACTGAGAATACTGTTGGAATTGGCAATACCAAAGTTGTAGAGATGAAAGCCTATCATAATTTGATGGCAATACAGGAATATGGTCAAAATCATAAGACAACAAAAAGCTCCGAAGTGAGTTGACTCATACGCGCGAGTTCGCGAAGTAAACAAACAGAAAGTTCGGATGTTTTAATTAAAATTTGCACAATTAATACATTCAATGCTTATTTTTGTATGAAATTTATTATAAAAAAATCCCGTGAACAAATTAATTTCATATTTATTTGAGTTTGTATAAATTATATACCTTGCTCACGTACAACGTAGGTACATGGTCTACACACACAGACACAACTCCACAAGATTGACGAGATACACTTCATAAGAGAGTTTAACATCAACATTCAGCTCGACACAAAAATCGTGTAAAATTGTAATGAAGCCACAAATTGCTTTATTATAAGCCAAGCCATTAATTATAATAATATATTAAACTGTAACACCGTCTGTCTGTCTGTCTGTATGTGTGTGTGTTGGCGCCGCTCTCGGCCGGTGTGTGTCAGTGATGCGGCGTCTCTCGAAACGTTTTAATTGTATTTTGTGTAAAATAAACAACTCGTCGGTTCATTCATAATTTTTACGATCTCGTGTTTATAATAATAGAGCGGCGCGAGATGTATGAGGTCGTTCCACTCTCCGGCTCTCGACGTGTGTGTGTGTGTGTGTGTGTGTGTGTGTGTGTGTGTGTGTGTGTGTGTGTGTGTGTGTGTGTGTGTGTGTGTGTGTGTGTGCGTGTGTGTAGAACAACCTCTCCACTCACGCACACTAACACACTAATGTAAACTACCACATTTTATACTAATTTCAGTTTTCAAAGGAAACGATATAAAAATAATTCTGAATATAGACACTTATATTTAACTCTGATCTAGTAGTATGTTCGTGTTGTGAGTGGTGAGGTGGTGAGGTGGTGAGGTGGTGACTCTACAATTTTGTTTCGTCACAGATCACATCTGTATGGGAGTTTGAGTGGTTTATTTATGCGCAATGACAACAAAAATATAGTTTATTCATAGTGTTTCAAAGACGTTCAATTTCAGACAGATCACTTTACACTGTACTTTACAATGTAGTACATAAATAAAAACATACTAATAGTTCTCAGTGTCATGTGATAGTTATGTCGTTGTGAGCCTCTACATGACTACAGCTTTATTTTGAAGGAATTTCACTATTCCTGTAGGTATACTCTCATTAATAAACTTTGTTTATATTTACTCGTTTTTAAGAGTTCGATTGTATTTCGTTCATTAGTAACATGCTGTATAATTATTCATGTTTCGATGTTCCGCGATCTCGGTACCCACTCTATCCGCCCCGTAGTTTGACCACAATTATACAAACAGCGTCGTCATCCCTCAACGGATCGGTTTTCTTTAACTGAAAGCTCTTACTTTGTTTGTTTTATCATTGTTTACTAAACCCGAGTACATTCAAACATATTTTATGAATGAATCAAATAATACCGAACATTTAAACGATACATAGAATGTGTATTCATTATTCATCCGAGTAAAACACATTATAATGGTTCCGTAGTTTTTATAGTTAACAGAGGAATCCAGAATTACCACTCCTTTCTTCTTAACCTATTTGTTTTATTTCCTAAGATCTTGTGTGCTGTTCTCACCACGAGCGCTGATTTAATTAATTAAATACAAAGCGTTTTGTATGCTAAGAGAGTCGGTATTATTGAGATAATGGACATATCAACTAAATTATAAATATTAATTCAATAACCTGACTACTCGGTAATTTTCTAATTTAAAGAAGACTCGAGTAACATGTTATTAAAACCTGTAATGTTTCAAACAAACTAATAAAAAATCTAATAACAGCAAAAACGCTTAACAAAAACCTCGAGTCACGAGTTTAGTTTAGAAATCAATAGTTATTAGTTGAATGTCCTGTGTGATGTCGGTGTGTGTGTGTGTGTGTGTGTGTGTGTGTGTGTGTGTGTGTGTGTGTGTCCTCACCCTGCGTGTCTCGCAAGGGATCCTCATTACCATCACACGACACCAGCCTCTGACCTCTCCTCGCCTTTAATGTAGTATACAAGATGTCACCGTCAAGTCTCATATTAACAAACAACAGGGCTAAACTAATAAACATGTTTAGATCTTTTATCGATTCGTTTCATTCGATCTTTGTTCAGTTCCAGTTATACTTGTGTTTTAGCGAGACTAACGAACAACAATACATTATAGTACAGTTTTTACCCCAACTATCAGTTAAATTAACGATCCTCTACCAAGATATGTCCAGGTTTAATATGGAAGTAGGTGTTCCGTTTCCGCGTCTTATTCAGTAACCACTCGCTCCAGTTCTCCAGCTCTGTAACACGGTTATCAAACGGATAAGTAGCACCTAAACTATACAACAATTTATTTAAATGTTAATAGTTTAAGATAACTTTTTTGTGGGTCGGTGCTCGGTAACGGTGATCATGATAAGAGATTATCGTCGTCCTTATAAAACGCAAGACATTGTGGTTTATCTATAAACTTCTCTTTTATAAGGAAGTTAAAGATAATTCGCCTAACTATTAGGAACGTGAACAATTGACAACAAAGTACGAAGAGTAAATAAGTGAACCGTGCGGCCGTGACCAGCGGCGACCTTGTGAAGGTTGCGGTCACACACATACACACACGCACACGCACACACGTACAGAAGGGTTGAGGGAGCGTATCATCGGTCGAGATAATGACGATCAAATGATGATAGATGACGAGACGAAACATCCTTTATAGCTGTTGTTTGTTGCCGAATGTATATAGCGACCTCAGATCCGCTCGCTGCGTTTAGTTTTTATCGCAACCCGATATTCTTTTGTCTTTTTATGATTTGTCTGTAAGAAGGTCGCTGTTAAACCTCTATAATATCGGGAATACTAATGGGTTGACTACTATTTAGGATGCTTTCTGATCTCTTTTTTTTAATATTGTTACTTAACCTCATAAATAAATATGCAAAAACAGTGTGAACGATCTAGTTTCAATAATCAGTGTAATATAATATGTATTGTATGTGTGTGCAGAGTGCTCTCCGGGAACCTGATCACGGAGCTGACGGACTCCTCGCTGCCGCCGCTACCAGCCCTACATACACTGTGAGTAAAATATACATATATAAGGTTGGATTACCTCTTACTTACTTAGACTTCCAGATAGTAAATTAAGTCGTCCAGTGGTAAACTACTGACGGCCGGTGCGGAGGTGACGGCTGTTCTCGTCCATTACTTATACAAACTCGATCAAGGAGCCGCTGGAGTGTCGCGCGGAGGGACGGGGTCAACGACCTACCTACCCTATCGATGTCCTCCGCCTCCGCTGAGGTTGTTCAACTAATTTTATTGACATTATACGCACACACGTCCATAACTAACTAACGATATTAATGTGTCTGTAAACGATCTCTCTACACAAAAACAATGTTATAGTTCTAATGCTCAGATGTTAACCAACTTTAGTAAATTAATAAATCGTAACATATAACGTAGGTATATTCGGCAACGAGCTATGGTATATGTGGCTATACAGTACTACAGCGTGTATGTATGTATGTGTATGTTGTCTCGTCGTCGTGTCAACACCCCGACCTGCCTCAACACAATAAACACGTGTAGGTGATACATAACTACAGTACACAATACACATGGATATCTATGAACTGAACAGCTGTTATTCAGTTGTTAACATTAGAGCAAGTTTCTCCATCGTAAGAGCTGACGGGATATTTTACGTTCTCAATTTACGAACCAGAAAGAAGTATGTATTAGGAAGGTTTGTGCAAAGTAAAGTCCTTTGGTGGTAAATATTCAATTTCGAGTTCCGGCAGCCACAATTAAATTACTTACTGGTAATACCCATTACAAAGGCCAAAGAATAACCGTTGCAAACTTCTGAAAATACGAACTAATCAGCGCAACTTCATCTGCGTGGAGAGTAAACTTTAAATATGCCATGCGAATATCTACAATCTACTAGTGAAGTTCTCTGAAAATCAATGCAGCAGTTTCATATTCAGTACCTCATACTCAGAACAAACAGACATACAGCGTATAGACAAAGATATCATCTGTCGAGATGGCACTACTTGTATTCATGCTTCGCAATCTTGTGTGACAGGTACGACCCTGTGCTATAACCCGACGGGTTGAATATTTGAAATCCACCGTCTTTATTTATTTATATCGATTTGTACGGATAATACACACAATATAAACTGATATCGGCAACAGAATGAAGAGTATAATATCAGTATATCAAGATGAACGAGCAGGAATTGGCAACACATTAAAGGAACATCGGTTGTGCGACGTTTTCCTCAACGAGATAGTTGTTAGGAATGAACAATAGTGTTCGCGGCGGTGATATCGTGCTGGAGCATCGCAATCTACCGTGACGTATGAGTGTAGTTGTCTGTGAGTGATGTCGGCTCGGGGGAGGACCCGCGGGGAGCGTGTCTGTGCGAGCTGGTCGTACGTCACGGCACGCTCCCACTCGGACCAGACATCACGCTCGACGCAATCAGTACAACTTGACTAATGATCTGATCCCGGCTCTAATCCCGAACTCATCTGTCCTCGACTCATCACTACAACATACATACAGCTACATAACTAACGACTACTAGATGTAAAGGGCTTCATTACGAACGTTTCAACTGATTTGACATCAAGAAATCACTTTTAGAAATTTTCTTTTAAAATAGATATTCATATTTAGATTATTATCAAATTACTTGATAGCTAAATATGACACTCGAGTTCACAGGAAACTAAATTTAACCAACAGGTCTTTGAACTTTTGATTATGAATAGCTAACATCTTAAAGTTTAGGCACTTCTTTAATAAAATAACATAACAATGTTATTATAGGCCGCACAAACAGTTAAATATTTGTTTAAAGAAGCTCACAGATGCGTAGTAGAGAACAGTAGAGACGCTAGAGCGCACAGTAAACTGAGTTCAAACGTTATTATAGTGACTGTGGGTTTAGTTTTAAGCTTTTTTAATTTACCATCATATTTTCATGGTCTAACAGGGAAGTCGCAATGTATTTTAACAAGGCTTAAGATTCCTTCCTGATAGGATAGGCAACAGCCACTCAACGCTTCGAAGCCGCACAGGTTCACCAGCAGTTCTCGCTGTACAATACGATGAAAAAAGGGGCCTCACTGAAAAGAAAGCTCTGATTCTCTTTTATAAAAGAACCGTCGTCATAATGCGGGGATCGTTCTCGTTTCGTCGTTTTCCTCTAATATCAGTTATTTGTCGCAAACAAGGAGGTAATGTATTCCGGTTTGAAGAATGGGATGTTCATTTTCCTCAAGATGTTCCCGATGGGTTCATTGACCCCGCTGCGTGTGATCTGCGAGCACACGTCACGATCCTACACACACACACACACACACACACACACACACACACACAGACACACACACGTACAGTAGAACTAGCTGGATTAATATTGTTCAGGAGAACGGTATATTGAATACTAGATAAATTGCGTTCATTTAGTGTTCAAAGGAAGTATTTATATTATGAAAGACAAAAGGCCTAGTACACGGGAGATGAGTCTGGTTGTTAGTATAATATAATAATTGTATCAACTTGAACTTTAGTTGAGGTCGTTTGAAGGAGTCATCTGTGTGTGTTAGTAAAGAGCGAAGGGCGGGTAATCCAGGACTTATGAATCGTCTCGAATGGAGATTTTCCATCGATTTCCTATGTATTATTTTTATAGTGTTTGTGACATTAAAAAATGTATCGTTTTTAGACTAGAATTGACTAGACTGATGAAAGAGCTACTTTGTCTGAATTACCAAACCAACCGTAAAATGAAGTACATTGTCTAGTACTGAGAAGTAAAGAGTGTCTACAGATTGTAAGCAAATCGTGTAAAATGTGTTAAAATACGTAGTTTTATGATATGAAGAGGGCCCGCGACCGACCGGCGCAGTGCGGCGCAGTGCGGCGCAGTGCGGCGCAGTGCGGCGACCGAGCCCTTACGATATACTCACTCTTTACGACCATTACACAGACAATGGCTTCTCTCGCTCTCACTACTTTTAACAAATTGAAAAATGCTCGCATTGTGTCTATTTTATAATCAAATGCAAATGCGGTGTGAGCTCTCGAACAACAGACGAGTGTAGTCGGGAGTCTCGACTAGTCTCGAGTGAAGGTCGAGGGTTCATTCAGGGCCGAGCGTCACTAACGCGCGCTGTCCTCTGCGCGACAATACATTCTCAATCTAGAGCAACTTAACAAACTGGTTAAATAAACTAACCATTCATACACAAATTATAAAAAAAACGGTGCACAAGTTACTTCAATATTATGACTAAATACCTAAAGATTTTAGGCTTTAAAATAAGAAATAGTAGTAATAAATAACACTGCTGAAACCCTTGGTAAAAACTAACAAATATAACATGTCTCCGTAAACACAACGAGCGGAAAAAACGGGTTATTCCGCGTCCTGGGGGATGTAGTTCTGCGTTTTATAGCGTACGAATAAACTTGATATCAACGATACAACACTCAGCTAACGTTAATGGACGAGAAAACTGAACAAAAAAAATGTGTCCAGATCCATCCACAACATGCGGTACTTTAGACCGGATCGAACTTCAATCATTCTAAACGAGTCTTTTGTTTATTAGTTGTATCTGATGTCATTTTACGAGCAAATTTTTTTGACTCTTTTTCCAACATCTCACACATTTCACATTGCTTTTTTAACACTTTTCAGACACATTAACAAGGTCTCGTTATCACACAGTACATTAAAGTGTCGATAATCCCGCGTCTCTCGTCTCGACCCGCATCAAACAGATTACACACATTTCAGTTTTCCGCGATCCCTCCTCGTAAAACACTTCGTTCAACATGATATATTAGATGTGTTTGAAACAGCACAATATTAATAAATAAAGCTGGTCGCGGAAGCAGCTCATAACTTATCTAATGCAAGTTTGTCAGCGCCCACCGCTGGGCAGGCGTCACCAGGCGACATCGGACGACAGCCGGCGACATCAAGCTACACCAGGCGACATCAGGCGACACAGAGCAGCAGAGCCGCGGCGACAGTAATGGCCGCTCTGCTCCATATTTATCGTTGTTTCAGCTCCGGTCATTCATGTTTATTTATTGCTCGTTTGCTTTACATTACGTTTTATGTACAATAAAGTAGTTGTTTCTCGTAATAAACAGTTCAATAAAGTGCGTTAAGTATGTAATATCGTCAATTATCCGAGGACCGGTCGAGTCGTTTCGCGATGTACTCACGTCGACAGTTATAAACATAACACAATTTAATGACTCTTCAACTGATGTTTATGATGATCAATGTTTACGGAGCACTTCAGACAGGATTCATGGCTCAGTAGCTTAAGATTACTCGTAATAATAGCAATATCATTCAAGAATGTCGGGCGGACGAAACGAAAAAGTAATCGGGTAATTATTATTACATTAAATAATCTTCGCAAGTCCTACAACACGGCACAACACTGACCCGCCACCGACTCAGTTTTTATAACATTTGTAACCATTAACATTTTATACACAAGGAGAGGAAAATGTAGTTCAGCGCCCGCGGGAATGACGACTTTTTTCATTTGCAAAAAGCTATTTTAATATTTTATTTTCTTGAAAAAGACATGACATTCTAAAGTTCAGTAAACAGTAAATAGTTGTTTATATACAACACCACAATGTCCTTACAATGTTGTTACAATGATTATTCTGATTGGGAAGTGTTGTAAATGTACAAACTGTCACGAAGTTTCCCGTCCACTGGCACGTGTGTTGTATACTTATTTACATATGTACTACTTACTACTAATGTTATTCATACACATCGGTATGAAGTAGCCATTGCCAAAATATATTCGCTCGTAAAATTGTACAATAAGTATTATAAGAAGGAGCATGATGAGTGGGCAATCCCACAATATTACAGTAAGAAGAGAGCAATTTGTCTGAATGTTATTGTATGAACGTCACTCACATTTCACTTTGATTAGCATAACGAGCCGAGAGAGGGTCCTCCGCACACACATACACACACACACATACAAACACGAATCTGTTACTCTCACAAATATAAATAGTGTTGTACAAAATTTCCAGACGTCATCCAACATTACGAGTAGAATGTTCAATGTTTGAAATCTGAAATTACATGGAGCGTTAATATAAATAAATAACATTTAGATAATACCTAGTGATCAATACTAATGTTTGGTAGATCTTGATGAGTATTTTCTATATTTCTGAGGCTGATGGTAACTGATCTCGTTGTTGTTGCAGGGTGCTGAAGAGGAACCGCATCACGCACATCGAGGCGCGCGCCTTCGCCAACACACCCAACCTGCATGTACTGTGAGTAACACACACACACACACACATAAACTGATATATCATTATGTCTTCGCTAATGTAATAAAGTCAAATAATTCAAAACATTTCTCCAGAACCAATAAACCATATTTCAACGGAGAGTGTGTTTTGGCACGAGAATTCTTTACTCATGTTTTTATTCATCTTTAACAATATTCTCATAATTTTACGATGTTAACATAATGGGTAGATGTTTAACATGACACTATAATAAAACTGACAACAGTTCCATCATATATTATGATATAAGTTCCAACAACACATAATGAGTGTGTAGAGCGGCGGGCTGCCGGCGCGGGCGTCGTGCGTCGTGAGCAAGTAGTCGCTCGAACAATAGAACCTTCCGTAGAGGTGTCGCCCCCGAAACAATGTGCTTAGATTGTTTAATGTATTACTCAGAATGGATCGGCTTAGTATTGCGTCGTTGTATATAGAATGCGTATACCCGAGTCATTACCATAATCTCGAGCGACGGAGGGCGACGGAGGGGGGGCGGAGGGCGGCGGAGGGAGGCGCAGCGGCGTAGGGCGCTACTATCCCTTCTATAAGTTGTGTTCGCGACACAAACCTAATACGGAGCCTTGAACTTGAGACATCGACCGCAGCCGCAAGGATAACACAACCAGCAGGGATGACATACAATTATACACAATAGAATAAAATATATTTAATTATTAAATATATTTCTAACAATATATAGGTACACAATATACAAACTAGTAATCTTTGCTGTGTAGTGTCACATCACTGTGGCGTACAGCTGGGAGCGACGACACTGTGAGCAGTTATGACCACAGAATGTTCAAAGCCCATCTTGGATTAGTTAGTAATAGGACGAATTTTTTTTTCCAATCGAGACAGCTGTGTCGCCAATCATAGTACAAATCCGTAATTAATTTAATCGTACAGATTTGAGCTAAAAGCCCGCAAGCTATAAAACAAGCGCTCTATAAAATACTGAAATTATTTATACTAAAATAAATTAGAGTGTAAAGTAAATTGTATTAATGTGTGTTGTCAGCCCTAACGCGTGGGATACAATATTCCATATATTTCACATAAACCTGAATATTTATCGTTTGTTTTCTTTGAAATTCGTACGAAGCTTGTTCGCTCTCACTCTTTATATGATTTATATCAGTTTACAAACAGACGGCTCCGACTTTACTGGATCTTATTTATACCTGCTCTTACTTTCCACCTTCGACGGAGTGCCAACTCACTTCATCTGATTAGATACATTTCTTGCTTTTACAATATTTATTTATTAACAAGTAATATTCCTTAAGATAGCTATTTACATTGTTATATTTTAGTGGTAGTTAAGAAAACTTTTTAACTTAAATATCCCGGATATTCTAAAATCGACGATAACTGTGTATAGTTGTCCGTTCCGTTTTAATCTTTATCTACAGTAGAAAATAACGAGTTGACATGAACAAGTTCAAAATTTGGTATAATTCAGTGGGTGTTATTTAGAGTGAGTTGCTATAATCATAACATCGCATCGCATCTCTGTTTTGTAATCGTTATATTCTGAGATATAAATATAATTTCGTTCGCCAAATGCTGCGTCAAGGGCCTGACCCAATTCCTCGTCAAATAGAATCATATTCTGTATATTGTTGAACACATTCCTCGCGTCCATCAACATTTCCATACATTACCTCGCTCTACTCGACTACTCGCATACCTACTATATATTTAATTAATGGATATTTGTAGTATCCTAAATCGAATCGGAGTGTTAGAAGCGAATCCTAAATGTATGTACAATCATTGTCCGTGACTGCGATGTGGATATATGTAATGTTTGTAATAATACAGTTTTAGAAGAGGAGCTATGCGCTCTCTGGTATACCTTCAAAGGATCTTCACTACACAGATATAAATATATTGAGGGCATTAAAAACTACTTATGTCTCATCATTTATGACTTTTTTTTTTTGCCATGTAGGCAGACGAGCCAACGGCCCACCTGATAGTAAGTGGTTACCGTCGCTCATGAACCTCTGCAATGTCAGGGGACACTAAGGGGTCGCTACCTACGACCTAACTTTAAGGACCCTCCTCAAGCCTCGTTTGACTTTGACTACATTAAATATTTAATGAAATTGATTTGAAAGCATCCAGGAGCTTTATTTATGTAACAATGACGTCGAACATGATTGAGAGAGATGTATGTACCTACTCTACCTACTAGTGATCAAGGTCATATTCAATATATTGGGTTTCAATTTAGTAGTAAAATATTAGCTTATTACTAGTACGCAGGTAGTACATTTCTAGGAATATTAAAATACTTAATAAGAGAGTGGAAATAGAAACTCAAGAAACTATAACAAAGAGAACAAAATATAATTTGAAAGAATATCTCTCTCATGGTGTGGGTTGTAATCCTATTAGCAGGCGTGTTCCGTTCTCTCTGATACGAGCCTCATACAGAAAGGTTAAGGATTGTTGTGAGACCTACTTCCGCACTACATATAGCTCTGCTCGACCTACAATATCAATAAACAACATAAGAAATAGATAACATTCTATGTTTGGGTTTCAAAGTCAAGTAGGTATTATACTTATAAGCTTACTTGTTGTAAAACAAGCAATGATTTAAAACATTTAATTTTCTAAAAAAATAAAAAAATAATTTTCTAGTAAAAGTGCTACGTGTGTGACTAATTCAAACAAAATACTATCGGTCGTTTTCAATTTAAAACGGAGCAAGAATGTAGGGAACAGAAATACCTATTGGTTATTTGTTTTCGTTTTAATCAGTTCATGGTTTGGTTTTCTCTTTGATGCTTTCTTCGCCAGAAAACGACAGCAATAGATTATTATCAACGAAAAAGCTTCTCAAAAAGTTCAAAGAAACCATTTTACTAAAATAAATTGTAAAATATTTCATCGTTCATATGCCTGCTTTGGAACAAAAGTACAAAGGAAACGAGGATAAAAAATTAAAACAAAGAGGCATTGGATCGTTTAATTGGTGAAGTTCTCGAAGCGGACAGATGAGGTTCACCTTCCCGTGACAGAGTGTCCGTCGCTCGTAGACGGTGAGCACGCAGGAGACGGAGCCGGCGGTGCTGGTGTCACTCACCAGCACGTCGGCCAGGGTGAGCGCGCCCGAGCCGAGCCGCGTCACCCGGATCACCGCCACCACCCGCCACGACGACACCAGCTGCCGCTCGTGCACGAACACCGACAGACCCTGCTCGGCGTATCTGCGGTACTCTCGCAGTGGATCCACATCACTCGACGTTGTCAAATTCGTAACGATATTAAAATTTGACGCTATAATCTACAACAAATTGCACCGAATAACTCTATTTTTGAATGGACCGATCACTATTGTTGATCACTTGATATTGAGCATTCGATGAGCATATCCTTGCGTTCAGAAGATACATTATTAAAAGCAACATTAAAATCAGTTTAGTGTAATTTGATAATATACCTACCTGTTGTATTGTTGTGGCGGCTGTTTGTCCGAGAATCGTCGCTATTATCAGTGCTGTATACATGATGATAATATTTTAAACTGTACTTAGTCATTACAACTTCTACTGGGTTTTATAGTAATGTCATCGTGAAGTTATTAAAATTTAATTATACTTAATAAATTGTTGTTAGTAGTCTTTAAACATGATTTAAAAGAACATTATTGCCTGTATGTAATCTGCAACACATAATACAAAGACTCTAAATAATGAATTATCTTCTTATTGCCGGCACATAATATGGAGTTACGTTTCTTATTCTCATATATTAATATTAAATGTTTGTTTCAGTCGTCTGGAGGAGAACCTGCTGTCGGAGTTACCGCCGGCGATACAACTACTGCCCTTACTGCAAGATCTGTAAGATTCACAACATTACGCCTTTAGTATTCGTTTTTAGTACATTTTGTATAAGCGCACACTTAGGACGGCCGCATCTCGTTCTGACAGAGTTCTAAACAAATCTTGATGCGACGGAATGCAATGCGATCTGCAAAGTCTGTCTAAGCGTATGCGAGTTTAGCTCATTTTAGCTTCATCAGTAAAAACAATAATTACTAACATCAATAATGTTCGTAACTATTTAATTTACTAAGTTATAATGAATTCAATTATTGTCATATATTCGATATATCTGTATTGTTGTATGATGATGTGTCTGTAATGATGTTGTGTCTGTGTGCAGGTTGTTGAGTGGTAACCGCATCGCCGTGGTGGAACGTGGCGTGCTGCAACCGTGTGGGGAGCTGCGGCGACTGGACCTGCGCGGGAACATACTCACACACGTGCACCGCGACGCCTTCACACACATCACGCATCTCAAGACGCTGTGAGTCAAACACAAGATTATCCTCGGAAAATAATTTAGATTTATAACTGTAATCGTCGAATAAAAGAGATACGCCTATCGTCGTGTACAATCTCGTGTGGTTGTATTACATCAACTCATTCTTGATCTCTGCAGTGCTCGTGTCTCCTCCGTAGAGAGTAATCTTCACATAATAATGTTCGAATACTTACATTACAATAATAATAGTTACTTTATACAACAGCATTTAAAGTATTTGTTACGTAATAGATCCATCTATATTGTTAAAATGGTCACTCTATCAATATACCAGTGACAGTTGAGATAATATACGAGGTGCTCTCTGTGCGAGGTCCTTTGTTTTACGAGGTTGTTATTTATCGAGCTCGGGATCGGTCGCCTCGTGTCGCCTCGTGTCGGTTCAAAGGCTGCAAATCATGACGTAAACTAAACAAAATGTTTTCTCTTCAAACAAAACAATATTTTTAGTTGCTCTATATTATTTTCATTTTAAATGTGGAAATGGTACAATTGTGCCCAAATTAGCAGTGATACTGTCGGATATGGAACAATTTAGTTTTAAACAATAAATGGATACAGTTGTTCTACGTATGCGTTAAATAATAAGCATTTTAACCGACTTTAAAAAGAACATTACTTAACTCGATCATATTTTGTCTTTTATAAAATACGTACCTCATAAATCATTCATATCAATAAAAAACTATAGAAACATATAGTTCATGGTATGAATGGCTAGCATAAGTGTTTCCTGAGTAATGTGTAATGATCACTTGTTTGAGAGAGAGAGTCTCCACGTCACTAACCTCGTCGTTAGTGATTACTTCCATCACATAAAACACTCGTTAACGTGACATCACTGCCGACTCTTCCCGTCGCTTTAAAAGCATTCATTCTTAGCTGAAAAACACGACTCAAATAATCAATGAAAACTCTAGGAAAAGCCTTCCTGAACTGAATAAATAATTAAATAATTAATAACGTAATATCTTTTTTATAAATCGAAATGTGCATATATATAATCTTGTAATAATATTCATGGAATTATGTTTTAAAATTAGAATGAAGTATATCAATGTTGTATGCTCGACAGAGCTGATTACGGCTGAACTATTATAACACTGAACACCTTTATGTAAAAATTCCTGTGATCACAAATAAAGAAATTGATTGACTGATTGATTTGAATCTTGACTCTATTCGCTCATTAAATAATCTTTTAACAACTTAATTCTTTATAACAATTATAAAATTAAATGTAATATTGTGAAAGTGGCTCTGGTTATTGATGTAACCGATGAGAGCGGCAATCAGGGACGATCCTCGACGGTCTTTTTTGTACATACCATTTATATCATTGTGTGACCATATAAGGCGTCCATGTGAAGCGAGTATGTCACACTCGGCGGTGACCCACTGCTGACCGGTCTGAGACATCGCGGGGAACCTCGTGCAGGGACGGGGACGAACAGACTCCACTATACGTACTGACGACTATTTATGGGAACTAAAAGGCTCTCTACATTAAAAGCGTCTACGTGTCCTCTTAGTTCTGTTTCCTTAACTTCCCATCTTCACATCCCTGAACTATTGTTTTTTGTTTGAACGCAGGCAATCGAGGTAACGAGTCATATGATATCAACAAACATTGTGGGGACGCAACCTACGATCTAATTTAAAACTAGAGACATAATTAGCGACTTGAAAGGCATTTTCTTTTAAAGATTATGTGAAGTCTCGATTGAAATAGTACATCAAAGAACAGAACTATTGATATAAAGAATATTATGATCATTTCACAAGCTCTGCAGAACAGCTCATAAACTTCTATCACGTTATTAGATATATTGGAAATCTTCCCTCAACGGACTCTTTCGTGAAAACTAATAAACATAAAGAAGTTATAGTTAGTCTTTGACCTAATATTTGGCTTCTAGAATCAAAACAACATATCTACAAATACAAATCAAGTCAGATTCGTATTTTATGTTTAGTTTATAACAAACTTGTCCCATATATCAGTGGCGTGTTGACGCGCGTTACAGGTTGGGAACTACGAGATCTATAATATTATTTACGAGCTGAGTTCGTACCTGCGCGCTCTGTGCGGGATGAATCTCATGGCGGTGACTTATGAGGTCAATTTACTTGTTTTGTTGGACGCTAGTGCCAGCGCCAACTGTGCTCGATGCTCGCAAAGGGCAAGCCGGTGACGTCACGACCTTCTACATACGCTATTACACATTCACACACATGGTCACACATTACTCATGTAACGCTTAATGCTAAAATTGCCGTTGCCAAATTGAGATAATCTTACAGTATTCAAAACAATACGTATACTACATGACATTATATCGTTTAGTTTACTCCAAATTTCGTAATAAGAAGACTGGAGTCTTTAAAACTCTTGTGTAGAGAGAATATATTTTATTAAGACGCCTATTTTTTTTCTTTTTCGACAAAATAGCGTGTAGGTACAAAAATGGCAACTTATGTAACAATGTGCAAATAAGTATTTATGGACCGGATACGCTTATATTGTCCGGTCCATGACGGCTTGTGCCTGATCCGGTGCGAAGCAGGGGCCGGTGCCGGATCCGGTTATCGTGACTCTCTTGACATTTTATTATTACGACCAATAAATGGTAAATCGCGGCTCCCTCGCCTCACATATTCAACAATCAAAACGATCTTATTTGTTCTTAAAAGAACCTTATAATTTTCAGACTCAAATAAGAAATATTGACACATCATTGGTTCATCTAGTGAAGCAAGCAATATTAATTTCTTGTTATTTTATTCAATCAACAAAATGATATGCAGCTCTAAGACAGCTCTATATATAAGCACAACATACACATGTTAAACGTAAACAAAATGTAAACTTAATGAAAAATAAAGTGAATACGTATATATAATATTCTACTAAACCTATCAACAGTATCATTGCTATTAAAAACATTTCCAGGAATTATTAATAGAACTGACGGCGGAGGAGGAAGGGAGGGGTAGGGGGATAGGGGGGTGAGAGGGATGCAATAATCATAGAAAACTTTTGATTTGTTGGATTAGTTGAGTGAAGAAAGTCGTTTGCAGAACGAGTGATCATCGTTATCGGTATATAAGTAGTTCAATATCAACGAATCATTCCTTTCATGAAAACTTTTACTAACTTGCGTAGTGTTATGTTATGATATGTGTAGTATTAAAGCATAGTTTGACCACACGTAACCCTATATTGTACCTACTTATATTGCATTGTGTTTATCACTGGCAGAACTATTTAGGGTGAGGTGTTTCTTACAAAGATTTTTGTGCAATGAGCGACCCTGATATTTTTATACTGTTGCAAGTGCCGTGATAATATAACCACTACAGCAGTCAAATCTGTCCTTCTTTTAACATTTTGCTTGTACGGTTACTGGTATCACTGCCACCTACACTGAACTTCCTGAATCTAAAAGTTTAAAAAATACCTGTTGTGTGGGTTTTGGGTAACGGTCTCCCAATGCCATGGCTTTCCAAAGGCTTATGAGCGACGGAAACCCCTCACCACCAGGTTGACCGTAGGCTCGTCTTGCTCGTCGACTGGTTAAACCCGAGAGTTATAAAATATTGTTAGTAATAAGTATGGCTGTTGTTGTAGTGTGTTGTCGGAGGCGCGAGGTCTCCGCGAGGTGCCGTCTCTGAATGGGTCGCGCGAGGTCCGCACCCTGCGCGTGGAGCGAGCCAGACTCACGAGGCTACCCACCGACCTTTGCAGACACTCGCCGCTGCTGCAGTCCATGTGAGTACCGCACACACATACACATACATAGACACACTGAGAGATAGCAATACGCAGGCGCGTGCGCTTACATACAAGAATACATACACTAACATTCAGACAGACACAGAGACATAACACAAACAGTCACACACATGCAAACACCAGAACACAAACAACACACTTAAACTATGGGAAAAAAATATACCCATGGAATCTCCTAAACTTACATAATCCCCACACGTAAGAAATGCAATGTTGTTTTTAAATTAGTTAATATTCGAGTAACAACAAACACTAGTCGATTAAATTTTACGTATATCGATACAATATAATCGATGAACGTTCCGTCGAGAGTACTCGGTAGTAGAGAGTAGTAGAGACTGTGGGACGACAGTATGCAAATCAGCTATCGATTAGGATTAGCTTCAAATCCGGAGTACCCGCCATTACTGGCTCCTTTACGCTCCGTTGAGGTTCCTCGGAATTACTACCAAATAAGTATTACTAAATAAATGGAAACAATCTTATTTATTGTAATCTTAGCATTAACTGGAACGTTGGATTTGAAAGAAATGGAGTCTCCTTGTCCAATCATAGAGACGAAGTTTATAAACATAATGTAGGTACATTTGCACTGGCTACTTTTATCCGTGAAGTAACATAAAATATGTAAAGCTAATAAAATACTGTTGTCTGTTTTGTTTAAATACAATCGTCTAATCGCACGTGATCTGATGATAACACACCTCAGAAATAGTTAAACATACTTTTAATCAATTTTATTATTTTTCATTTCATTTCCACTTTATTATATACCATCGTTATAAATATATCTCCCCTTTCTTGTTCACTTAGTTCGAGGAAGTCGCGAAACCTTTAAAATGAACCAATTATTTTTTAATTTTGAAAGGAAGCAGCTTTTCCAATACTTCCATGTAATATTTAATAACGTCAAAATATAATGACCTCCTCTTGACTCCCTTTCATTATTTCCTGTTTTATTCGCTTTCTTTTCAAATTATGTCCTACGGAAATTCTGAAAAGTGGACTCCGTTCAATACACAAAAAAGCGTCAATTTGTGCGTGTTCTCTCTCCCATCTGTTCTAAATATTTTACCTACAAAAGAATTTCCGAGAACACTGTCGAAAAATTATACTATTCAGCAGCCGTCCCGAAGGAAATAACATCACGGCCTAAACAATAATACAACAACAGAGCTCTAATAAAACTGTTCGCTCTAACCTTCCGTTCACTAAATAATATTTTATATTTTCCATCCATTTTCATAGTGTTATTTTTTAATCAGAGTTCGGTAAATGAGTTTCAAAGTTTTCTATCGTCAGTTTACACAAAGTTTACAGAAGGAGAACAGTTTGCTAAGCGCGGGACTCATTTCTCATATTTGATGACATCACTCGTTGAAAAGTTCAATATAACCTGCTTTGAATAATGAATAGTGCAACACACCTTGATCATCACTAGTCGTTAACCTATTGTGTAATCAGTAACTCATAATATAACATTATATTATTATTCATTAGCCGCATTAGCGAGTGAAGATTCAAATAATATCAATAAAATAAGTAAATTACAACATGTTGTATGTTTGTTTGACAGTGAAGTGAAATCCAACTACATAGACCGAGTTCCAGATCTACACGAGTGCTCCGAACTACATTTACTGTAAGTACTATTGAATTACAGTATTTATTACTCTTCTTATTGTCCTCCAATAAGTGATATGTTACATGGTTCTTAACGAATTAAGAGTTTATGGGTTTATTGTTTAAACAAGAAGTCTTGCAACCTCTAATAATGGTCTTCCTATGGGATTGATTAGTCCAACACGGCATTAATGTAACGTGTATGTGACAGAGACCTGTCATGGAACGAGATCTCGAGTGTGAGCGGCGCGTCGTTCCGCGGGCTGGGCTCGCTGCTCGACCTGGTGCTGGCCAGGAACCGCCTGCGACACCTCCCCGCTGACACCTTCCTGCACACGCCGCAGCTGCAGAGACTGTTAGTACCAACCACACACACATATACATACAATACTAGTAGACAGGTAACCTAGACTCGTCTGATGATTATCATTGTATTGCTTAAGATGAAGCCCCGATCCTATAGCTCGAGTAAAGAATGAGTTTTCACATGAGAAACACCCATACAACAATAATTACCAACATTACCGTCTTGAAATATAAACTCGACAAATGTAACGAGCTAGTCCCGCGTATTATCAGCTTTATTATTCGGAACACGTCTTCTCCGGTACTCCTTTTGTGATATTTCTACAGCTCGAATGATAAAATTACAAAAAGGTTATTATCTAACATCTTTAGATATTACGTCCTTGGCTAGATGCTCTATTTCATCTTGGAATACTAAGTTAATCATTACCATGACACTAGGCCTCCTAAAATTATCCAGTATAAAAATGTATTTGACAAATCAGTTAATTTACAGAAACAAACCGCAACAAAAGCAGATGAGCAACAGTAAATAAGTACATAAATCTGGCCAGTAGGTAATAGTGCTGAATGAACATAAAACTATGGTCGTTAGTGCGTCGCGGCGTCGCGCCTCGTGGCTCACGACTCGGAGACACTACCCGCAAACAAACAACACCTTCCCCCTTTACACTCTACTCAATACATTTTATTGGTAAACTTACAGATTCAACCAGACCAACTGTATCTTTTTTTTTTTTTTTCTTTTTTTTTATTGCAAAGTAGATAAACGAGCATACGGCCCACCTGATGGTAAGCGGTCACCGTCGCTCATGAACCTCTGCAATGCCAGGGCAAAGAGGGGCCGTTATCTACCGCCTACCCATACAAGACTTTTCTTAAACCTCGTTTAAAGAGGGACATGTCATAGCGCTCCGGGAACACCGCGGACGGGAGTCCATTCCAAATCGGAATGGACTCCCGTCCCGTCCCGTGAATCTAGTTAATTTCTAGGTTGTTCTAGAACCATTACGTGTTATTAATAGCTGCGTGCGTTCCATTAGATAGAATAAATCTGTCAAGTTAAGGAACATACATTAGAGACATATATCAGATAAGTAGAAGTATCGTGTCGGAGCTGAGGGTCACTGAGAGCTTATGTAACAACACCGGGACCGTGTGTGCGTGTGTGAGAGAGCTCCATGTGTGAGTGACCGCAGGACTTAGCTCCAACTAACTACACTCGTGTCGGAAGTGCTGACTTCGTACTTACTAATCCAGCAGCTCAGGACGGTTATATGATCGGAGTCTTATTCAAAAGAGCTCACCCGCTGCTTCGTTTGCGACACAAAGGACCACATCCTATTACGAATTTTAGTACATTTCCATTTAGTAGTGAAAATCCCGTAAAAAATCATTTTAAAGGAAGATTTTTGGTTTTGTATGAGTGTATTCTCTTTCGGTAATATAACCCTTAATGAGGTTGTTTGGCAACACTAAAATGTTATTATCTTGGATATAGGCCGGGCTGTGTTTATACAGGAAACACAGTGATTATGAATACCACAGTAACAAGCACCGCAGGGTCAACAACCTCATGTTTATAACATCTACCTACGGTTTACCTTACCTTTACTTACAAGTAAACAAATACATCCCGGATATTTGAGCAAAAATACGAAAACATCGAGAAAAACTGAATTACATGAAACGAGGATAAAGTTGGATAAACTAAAGCGAAACTATTACAAACAATGTTCTTAAACGATTATGTGTGGGCTTTAGCGTGAAACTTGCAACATCATAACACTACATTCATCATGAGGTATAACACTTCACGTCCAATTCACATCTCATTCATCTTTTATTCCCGGGATTAGACTCCCACTCAGAACCAATTCACTCAACGACGTAAAAAATGGTTTTTATGAATGAGATCTAATAAGACATTCAATTGTTCACGTCAACGGAGTGATAACTGTATTCAAATCGAGTTTGAGGAGTGAATCTGTAAGTGGATCATTCCAGTTGAGTGGTCTCCTATGTCGGTCGGGCAGTGAGCGCTGAGTGAGTGGAGAGTGAGCGGAGATCGAGCGACAAGTGCGTGTCGAAGCGGATCAATCACCGAGCTCGTACCCTCATACATATTCCGTGAGACATAAGGTTCCATGAATAAGTGGAGCCTTCAATAGCCACACAAAGTAGACATAAATCCCTCCAATAACGTGATTACGCCTCCCTTCGTCTGGAGCGACTCATTGTGACCACACTCTGCATTGTGCTCGGATAAACTACATCTCAGGGTTAATAGATTAATGATTTAGATCTGCTTGTTTGCTAATTTTATTACGACACCATTACTAAAAAAGATAAAAGCATACATCTTGAGGAAGCCTGCATAATGGAAAAGGATTTCAAAACCCTTTTAAAATATGCTCAGTCACTAACGGCACGAGCCTCTGCTGAGGAGACCAGCAGCAGTAATAGCGTGGTATAGTACACCACATTATAGTTAGCGCATGAAATAAATCAATACCCCATTAAAGGTACTGTAAGGTACATAATATTAAAACTATCCGAAATTGATAGATTTCTAGTTTGTAACTAGAGGACCCCCACACCTTCGTCTGCGTCACAAAGGGGTTTAAACAGTACTCGCAATGTTGTTATTTGCGCGGCCCTCGTTGGGTATATTTTTTTGCGTTTTGTACTCGTCATAACTTCTCAACGAAAAACCCGATGGGAATAAAACAAAAAGTAATTTACTTGATAACATAGTACTTAATTTGAATAAGGATTAACGATACTATTTTAACGTAATTACAATCTTCGGACAATTTCTTTTTTCGTGAACATAAAAGTGGATAATGTGACTAAACTATGATAATTAGATATATGCTCTTGCGGACTTATTTTTAGATCTGCCTAATACTTAAAAACCTGTAGTACATCATTTTGTTCTATTGTCAATAGTTTTTGCAGCGTATGCATAGGGTTTCGAGGTTTTCGATTTTATATAAAATAAAAATATATAATCACTCGTTCCTTAAAATAACCATGTAGGTATCTTAGAGCAACTAATAAAAAGATTAATATTTACGTTGACATTATTATGGTCACCCTACGTCCAGTCTCGAGGCTGCGAGATATTTTATTACGATTATAAATGATCGCGTTAAAGGGTGAGTTCGTCTCAAGGTGTCTCTACATTCGTCGCAGCAGACGGCAGAGTCCGACGTAGAGACTCCGCTCGTAAAGCGACTGTTTTATAGAGCTGGTGACATCTCTCCTTACAATATCATTTCACACAGATATGGTTTTACGAGTCGTCCCTCACATTCATAGAACCGACTCGACTTGAACTTGAAGAGGTCGATGCCCATCACAGCCAAGTGTTATGACAGGTTTTATTGAGTTCAAACAAAAATATGTTTATGACTACCTAAGTTATTTTCTCAAACAATTGAACAATGGTTGAAAGGGCACAACATATAAATAAAATAAAAGTACACTGTAGGTACAGTTACATTTGGTAGTTAGTAGCATGTTTTTTATATGCTCATTAGCATACTAGTTTCGTCCATGCTCTGCACTTGTCTACATTTGCTAGATATAAGCATGCTAGTTTTTACTATGCTCCTTAAAAAGCATGCTCAAAGCAAACACTCCGGTCAACATGCCATTTTATAGCGTGTTCTCTGTCACTTCAAACAAAACCACCGACAATCAAACAGTCATTCGTATGGAGTTGAATAGAATAATTATTGTTTTGATGGTGTTGCAATGCGTCCTTTAACTTCTCTCAGATAGAAAGAAAAAAACAAGGATAGGGAAGATTGACGACTGATCGATACTAGCATGCTCAATAAGCAAAAAAATCGCACGACCGTCGATTTTTGAGCAAACTCGAAACTAGAATGCTCATTATTAATAGTTTCGATGTATCACTAATTAGAAATTGCTCAAAAGCAGCATGCTTTCGTGCTGTTAACTAGCATGTGTAACTGTACCTTAATATTAGTAATCAAATAAGTCCTTTAAGACTTTATAGAGGAAATATGATGTATTTCTCTGTGAAAGAAAGTTGTTGGAAGTAAAGCAACATTTCCGTTATAATTGCAATTCCCGGCGGAACCTCGCCTCTGTTCACTATAATCGAGTTTGTATTAAAGCTCCCAATAACAGGAAACTCATCTGATGTGATTGCTTCTTACAAATCGTATTTTATAGATTTACTTTGATAGCATCCTGTTCACATAAACATTACATTTTTAGGTTAAATTCCTTTATGTTTTTCCGTAATTGTTTTAGTATACCTAAGTACTTGGTAAATGTGTGTAAATTAATAATAGTATTTAAATAATTAAAAACTTAAACTTGGTCAATAGTACACATTTACAGTTAAATCATCAATTATATATTACTGTCCAGAAACTAACTCAGTAGCTTTAATTCCATATATAATAAACTATACATTCAAAACATCCACAACACACATTAAGATAAGTAAATATAAATATATTGTTATCAGGAACCTCGAGGAGAACCAGATAGAACACATCGACATGGAGACGTTCGTATCGATCTCTAAACTGGAAGACTTGTGAGTAACAACAAACAAACTATTTACATCATTCATTTGTATAAGACGTTTGTAAAGATATTAAAAAAACTGTTGAGAGCAGTGAGGGCGCACATTCAGGGCGCGTCGCGACACTTCATAAAATATATTTTATCGCTGTTTTATCGCCGTGCAGAGTCTGCTCGTCGTGAAATATTGGAACAAATATTTATGAGCTATGAACACATAACTTACACAATGTAAAATTATGTTGCTCGAATAAAGTCATCATAATAAAATGTAAATAAAATTACAAATCACAGCTCGTGAAACCCAGTTTATTGCCTGCTGTAAAACATGCGTGTATTTTATCGACATTCTGAAATTATTTTTAAACTCATTTGCAATTAAATCAGAATGATACTTTTAAGAAAATTTCGCGCTAGTATTCAAGCAGCAGACGTAATGCTTTGTTTTAAACCGTAATCAACATAAACTAGAGCTGAAATTAATTAACAAATGGGAACGTAACGACGGCTGAAGATCTGACGGTTTATAATGATTTGATGAGTTCTTTAATGCCCAAGATGTTCAAGTATTTTAACGAGATATAAAGTCATTTCTGTATGGTAGGCATTGTGTAGCAGGCAAATCCAAGGCAATGTCTATAAGTCACTTCTTACCAGGTGGGCCGTAAATTCGTGTCACACAATTTAAGGAGCAACTTATTCACAGCAGCAACAATCAATCTTCTTTAAAGATCTATAAATAGTAGGATTTCAATTCTTTTCGGCGGAAAGTTTGATGAGTTTTAAGAAGTCGAACCCATATCGAGAATGATTATTGATCACCGTGGTTTATGAAACTTTACGTTGTCATAGAAGCCAACCAACTGCCTAACTATTGTTCTGTCTACAACCATATTGCCCTTGCTAAAATTGCCTCTTGTTAAATCTTAGTTCAATGCGTGTTCAGTGTAGTGATGGTATATTGATGTAGGAACGTGGGCGGCAACATATTCCCGTGGCTGCCAGCGAGCGGGCTGCAGCGACTACTGCATCTGAAGGCGCACAACAACCCCAACCTCAGGCAGTTCCATCCGCCGCACGTCTTCCCTAGGATACAGGTGAAATAATACAACCACTACCCACCAACTCTCAGAAATGATATTATAGATTCTACAGATATAAAAACACAACTTGAATATTTTGTAATAATTACAAAATGTATGTGTAAAAATGAGTGGTGGCAAAACGTAAAATCTTATTGTTAGGTGACTTTTCTCTAATTCCATTTAATTGTTTGTAGAAGCGGGTATTACGTCGATTTAAAGGAAGGACTTCCGGTTGTGATGAATCATTTTATAAGAGTGTTGTTAGATTCTTTTAATTTTATTTTATGCGAACGGAAATACTAGTGGCGCCATCTGATTTATTTCTCAAGAAAGTATAAAAGGCGTGTAAGCTGTCGTTTGAATACAGTAGTCGACGTGATTTCAAAGTGAACAGAGTTGAGAGTAATTGTGACTGAGTTTTGGAGGATAATTGTACTGATTTTGGAGGATGGTTATACTGTTTTTGGAAAATGAATAAACTGTTATTGTGAACCAAGGAATTTTCATTGTGTTTCTGAACTGAACCCAATAGTTCAGAAGCGGGATCGACGGAAAAAGGTACCACTTTTTCTTGTACTGCGCCCACAGAAAACCGTAAGTCACTGATATTACATATTTTTTTAAAGTATTCATTATGGATGATACTGAGCTCAGCTTACAAAAAAAAATGAGTTTCAAATGGACGCTCATTATGTATGAGAGGATCCATTTTTTTTTTTTTTTTTTTCTATTTTATTTTCATTTCCCCACACTCTGGTTTGAATACTACTTAGTTGAATTCCGTTACATTAAAGTCTCTTTTTTTTCTCTTTTTCACGTAACATCGAGTAACTATGGCTGGACTGGACTGGACTGGATTGGATTGATATATCATGGTTGCGGACGGCTCGTGGTACAGAGTCGAGTAACTATGGCTGGATTGGATTGGATTGGATTGGACTGGATTGGATTGGATTGATATGTCATGGTTGCGGGAAGGCTCGAGGTAAAGAGTCGAGTAACTATGGCTGGACTGGATTGGATTGATATGTCATGGTTGCGGGAAGGCTCGAGGTAAAGAGTCGAGTGACCATGGCTGGGACTTGGATGGACTAGGTTGATGCAGGACTAGGTTGATGCAGGGCTAGGTCGATGCAGGGCTAGGTCGATGCAGGGCTAGGTCGATGCAGGGCTAGGTTGATGCAGGACTTGGGTTGATGCAGGACTTGGGTTGATGCTGGACTTGGGTTGATGCTGGACTTGGGTTGATGCTGGACTTGGGTTGATGCTGGACTTGGGTTGATGCTGGACTTGGGTTGATGCTGGACTTGGGTTGATGCTGGACTTGGGTTGATGCTGGACTTGGGTTGATGCTGGACTTGGGTTGATGCTGGACTTGGGTTGATGCTGGACTTGGGTTGATGCTGGACTTGGGTTGATGCTGGACTTGGGTTGATGCTGGACTTGGGTTGATGCTGGACTTGGGTTGATGCTGGACTTGGGTTGATGCTGGACTTGGGTTGATGCTGGACTTGGGTTGATGCTGGACTTGGGTTGATGCTGGACTTGGGTTGATGCTGGACTTGGGTTGATGCTGGACTTGGGTTGATGCTGGACTTGGGTTGATGCTGGACTTGGGTTGATGCTGGACTTGGGTTGATGCTGGACTTAATTGATGCTGGACTTGGATTAGTACTGACTAGGTTGATGCTGAATTGGATTGGTACTGACTAGGTTGATGCTGAATTGGATTGGTACTGACTAGGTTGATGCTGAATTGGATTGGTACTGACTAGGTTGACGCTGAATTGGATTGGTACTGACTAGGTTGATGCTGAATTGGATTGGTACTGGCTAGGTTGATGCTGAATTGGATTGGTACTGACTAGGTTGATGCTGGATTGGTACTGACTAGGTTGATGCTGAATTGGATTGGTACTGACTAGGTTGATGCTGAATTGGATTGGTACTGACTAGGTTGATGCTAAATTGGATTGGTACTGACTAGGTTGATGCTGGATTGATACTGGACTGGACTGCGCTGCCTTGAATTGGGGCTGGACTGGACTGCGCTGCCTTGAATTGGGGCTGGACTGGACTGCGCTACCTTGAATTGGGGCTGGACTGGACTGCGCTACCTTGAATTGGGGCTGGACTAGACTGCGCTGCCTTGAATTGGGGCTGGACTGGACTGCACTGCCTTGAATTGGGGCTGGACTGGATTGCACTGGGGCTGGATTAGTATTGGACTGGACCTGGATTGGTATTGAGATTGGACTGGACCTGGATTGGTATTGAGATTGGACTGGACCTGGATTGGTATTGAGATTGGACTGGACCTGGATTGGTATTGAGATTGGACTGGACCTGGATTGGTATTGGGATTGGATTGGACTGGACCGGGATTGGACTGGACCGGGATTGGACTGGACCTGGATTGGTATTGGACTGGGCCTGTATTGGACTGGGCCTGTATTGGACTGGGCCTGTATTGGACTGGGCCTGTATTGGACTGGGCCTGTATTGGACTGGGCCTGTATTGGACTGGGCCTGTATTGGACTGGGCCTGTATTGGACTGGGCCTGTATTGGACTGGGCCTGTATTGGACTGGGCCTGTATTGGACTGGGCCTGTATTGGACTGGGCCTGTATTGGACTGGGCCTGCATTGAAGCTGGATTGGACCTGGAGCTGGATTGGACCTGGAGCTGGATTGGACCTGGAGCTGGATTGGACCTGGAGCTGGATTGGACCTGGAGCTGGATTGGACCTGGAGCTGGATTGGACCTGGAGCTGGATTGGACCTGGAGCTGGATTGGACCTGGAGCTGGATTGGACCTGGAGCTGGATTGGACCTGGAGCTGGATTGGACCTGGAGCTGGATTGGACCTGGAGCTGGATTGGACCTGGAGCTGGATTGGACCTGGAGCTGGATTGGACCTGGAGCTGGACTGGACCTGGAGCTGGATTGGACCTGGAGCTGGACTGGACCTGGAGCTGGATTGGACCTAGAGCTGGATTGGACCTGGAGCTGGATGGGACCTGGAGCTGGATTGGAGCTGGACCAGATTGATAGGTTGCGGGAAGGAACAAGGCCGAATGATCAGGCATATCTGATATTGGAGTAGATAAACAAAACTAGGAAATACAAAGGAAGACGCGGAGACTGTCTCCAGGATTTCGATGAATAATGGCACAAAGAGACAGATAAGGGGTAACATTCGGAAACGTTATCAGGGTTCTTAAATGATTGAACAGAACGGCGGAGCGGCAGTCACCACGAGGAATATGGACAAGTAAGCCAAATGATATTAATTCTGCCTTACATCGTTTTATGGCAAAAGATAAAACTATTCAGTTTCAACTAAACAAAGAGACCGACTGAATAAAGGAAGAAAAAAAAAGGGGGAGAATAGATTTGATTCATTATGGAACATGTCTGGGAGGGATAGAAGCGAAAGTTGATGGAACCCTCTCCTTGTCGTGAGAGTTACGCCGGACTTCACACAGATTGTTGAGCAAAATAGTTGAGTTTGAAGAATCATTAGAGCATTATACACGATGACTAATCTACTATTTCGCTATAAAATCTCAGGTTAGCAGGATGTGTCTTGTTTACTTCACGGGGTGGATCATAGAGCCATTAGTGCGTAGGTGGCGTAATTTAGCGAAGAAGAACTTGCGGAACCATCAAAGTAGGGCAATTCGGGGAGTCGTGAGATACAAGTGACAGATCATTACGCAGACAACTATTCATTGGAACCTACCTGGTGCTTCTGAGGTTGATACAGTGGCGGTAATAGGTGTTTCGATTGCGAGGGAGCGATCGCCTTTTGAATTACTAGATAAGGACTGTTTCTGACCAATGCGCGTTACCAATCAAGGGAGTTTGGGTCTGGATCACTCTAGACATATCTGGTAGCAAGGGAAGGTTGGAAAGGCTTTCTGCCCTGCAAGAGTCCTAGAAATCCAAATAAATGCTTACCTACAGCATGTCAACGTTGATGTTCAGTCAAAGTTCTCCTTGATTAAAGGGTCGGACGGAACTGGCTGGATTTGTGTGAGAATGGTAGTTTCTGAACGAACAATGTTGTGAAAGATGTTTTTGGACGAAGCTCAGAGTGAAAGGGATGACAGATAAAGAAGATGGACAAAAGACGCGAAAGACGAACGTTGTGTTAAGAAGAAGTTTATTATTTTTATGAGTCTTGATGGGGGACGATAACAATTTGCCTGCTTTATTGGTGCTGTTTATGCCGGTGTTGCAGGAATGTGCATTGTTGATGGCAGTGTTATTCACTCCTATGTTTTGAGTCAATACTTTTTACAGAAGGTCCGGATATAATTGTCGCTGGAATTCCAGATGAATCGAATGTTCAAACGACATGTGTAAACGCTTGCAGAGTTTGTGTCTGAAGTAGAAGGGAGTATTGTCCTAGAGAATATACGATTGGAAATTAATGTTGGAAAGGATACCATTTTGGGTTGTTGTAGAGTTGACTTCCATGAAAACGCGGTTGACCAGAGCAACAACTGTAGTGATCGACAACATCGAGCGCTTCTAGCTCCAGATATGCTGTTGTGTAGGGATTGTTTCATGTGATTTGCAAGGTCGAGAATTTACAAAAGCCTATCGGATGGTGACTGAGACGGAGGATCTGAACCCCTTATAGTGTCGGATGTGGATTGTGAACTGATGAGAGTATGTTGCAGGAAATATTGGATAGTGAGAAGATGAGAGTCAGATTAATGCTTTTTGTGGACGAATGATTGTTGGCGTATCGTTCTTGGCTCTATATGATCCTGGAGCAAAATGCGACGTATGCAAGTAGAAGGCCTGGCTGGTGTACGTCTGTAACACAACTTCTCTAGTCCCTCTCTGATTACAGCTGGTATCTTGTTTTAGTCGGAGACCCATTGATAGAGCTGTTGTGGCCATTGATGACGTCGGATTGTAACTGCCCAATCGGCAGGTGCGGAAGCTCGGACTATTAGGATAACTGGGAAATTTTGTTATTGATCAAGGCCTTACGTTTTTTTTGAAGTTTATGCGAGTATTGTATTTGTATTTGGTGGGTTTTTGCTCAAAGGAGTTATCTGGTAGATTCTCGAAGTGAGGCACGATGGTGAGGATCTTGTGTTGTAAGAGACGTTGTGACCTATTCAAGATAGAAGGATAGGTATTGTTTCCCGGAGGTGCGAAGTTTCGTTCGCTTGGAGTGCGGCCGTGTCAGGGCTGGAGCATGTGGATGTGATAGAGGGACCACTTCACTTGGACCCATCATTAAAGTGTGATTAGTAGAGCTGAACAAATTCGGAGGATTTAAATAGGAAAAGTCGAAAAGTGGGAATGTGATACTGATAAAACAAGGCAATGAACAGAAGGACACAAATGGACAGAATAGAGGAAATAATTTATTTAATGAAATCGGATACTGTTAATTTCGGACAGGTCATCTCCCTAATGGATTTTGCGAGAAAAGAAGTAGGAATACGTGAGTTGGCAACGCTAGGAAGAGAAACTGGAATCTCAAGATATAGTGAAGAACAAAAACGTGAAAATGAGAAGTCTTCGAAGGCTGTATCCTTCCAATTCTCCCATCTGAATGTCAAACTCAAGACCTCATCAAATTAAACATCAAAAATGTTATCAGGCTTGCAGAATGCTATAACGGTAAAGAAATTTGAAGGGGTGGACTGACATACTATCAGATGATTCAATAAATGAAACAAACTATATGAACTGATACACCGGACAGAAGAGGAAAAGAGGTAGGCCTTTTCGATGGTGGGAATACTAAATAACAGGGATATTATAATGAAGAAACGGCTGAAGACAGGAGTGGAATGAAGGAGGCTTTTGGGCACGTAACGTTTTTTATGGCTTTCAGCTATGGTGCTACGAGGCTATAGTGTCGAGGAGTAAAATTCAACCATGGCTTTTTGTGTGGACACTTGAATTCTACGTTGCTTGATTTTTAGTTGGTTGTTTTGGTCTCCTTTTATTTATTTTTTTTTTCTCATCTTTTAGTAATGGTTGCAATTGATCGGATTTACGGAGAGTTAAACAAGCGCGAGGACTCGCTTAGTTACAGGATGGCCGAGCTGTTAGGTGACTTTTCTCTAATTCCATTTAATTGTTTGTAGAAGCGGGTATTACGTCGATTTAAAGGAAGGACTTCCGGTTGTGATGAATCATTTTATAAGAGTGTTGTTAGATTCTTTTAATTTTATTTTATGCGAACGGAAATACTAGTGGCGCCATCTGATTTATTTCTCAAGAAAGTATAAAAGGCGTGTAAGCTGTCGTTTGAATACAGTAGTCGACGTGATTTCAAAGTGAACAGAGTTGAGAGTAATTGTGACTGAGTTTTGGAGGATAATTGTACTGATTTTGGAGGATGGTTATACTGTTTTTGGAAAATGAATAAACTGTTATTGTGAACCAAGGAATTTTCATTGTGTTTCTGAACTGAACCCAATATTATAAATCACGATATTGGAGTTTTACGTAATACAGATTTACTTAGATCCACACAAAACCAATTATTTGTATTTGATGTTGTCAGACCCTGGTCCTGTCGTACGCGTACCACTGCTGCGAGTTCATGCCGCTGATGGAGGGCGGCGAGGGGGGCGGCGAGGCGGGCGGGGAGGGGCCCGCCGGGGAGGAGGGGGACGTCGCCACCGACCTCGTCATCATCCCCGAACAGAACATCGACGCGGACGCCTGGCTCAACGCTACTGACGTCTGGGCACACTGTACGAACACACAATAATCATCGTATTTTCACTTTTTATCGATTATTCGATTTCATTTTTACCAATGTTCTTCTTTCTTTAATGTTACTTAGATCTCAAGAAGGTTGTATTATAAAGCATAATTTCGAAATTTCACAATGCAGAAAGTTGATTAAAAACATAATTTGCACCATGTTGACAGTGAATGTATCAGCTCTGGGCGGCGGGCGCTGGCAGGCGATGCTGGAGGACTGGGACAGCCAGCTGATAGAGGGAGTCTCCGAGCATCGCCTCGAGACCACCCGGCGGGTGCAGTGTCTGCCGCTGCCTGGTACGTTGTATCACTATTGTTGTGTAGTAGGTGGTCGCGGACGGTGGACGGTGGAGTACAGTGTAGTTGTGACTCAGGTCCATTCCTGCCGTGCGTGGATCTGTTCGACTGGTGGACGCTGCGGTGCGGCGTGTGGGCGGTGTTCCTGCTGGCGCTGCTCGGAAACGGCACCGTGGTGTTCGTGCTGATCAGCAGCCGCAGCCGCATCGACGTGCCGCGCTTTCTCGTCACCAACCTCGCCGCCGCTGACTTTTTCATGGGCATATACCTCGGTAATACTCACTACAATAATATGTATCTGTCATCATATACAGGAAATGTACAACGAATTTGTTTATGCGCAGGTTTCCTGGCGGTGGTGGACGCGGGCACGTTGGGCGAGTTCCGCGCGCACGCCATCTCGTGGCAGATGTCGGGCGGGTGCCGGCTGGCGGGGTTCCTGGGCGTGCTGTCGTCGGAGCTGTCGGTGTACACGCTGGCGGTGATCACGCTGGAGCGCAACTACGCCATCACGCACGCCATGCACCTCAACAAGCGCTTGTCGCTGCGTCACGCCGCGTTCGTGATGGCGGGCGGCTGGGCCTTCTCTCTGACGGCGGCGGCGCTCCCGCTGTTCGGCGTCTCCGACTACCGCAAGTTCTCGGTCTGTCTGCCCTTCGAGACGAGCACGCCGCTCGCACTCGGCTACGTGGTGTCGTTGCTGGCGGTCAACGGCGTCGCCTTCCTCGTGCTGCTTGGCTGCTACCTTAAGATGTACTGCGCTATTCGCGGCTCGCAAGCCTGGAACTCCAACGACTCTCGCATCGCTAAACGCATGGCTCTCCTCGTATTCACGGATTTCTTGTGTTGGTCTCCGATTGCCTTCTTCGCCTTGACGGCCGCCTTTGGACTACAACTTGTTTCTCTAGAAGAAGCAAAAATATTTACAGTCTTCGTGCTACCTCTGAACTCCTGCTGCAACCCGTTCTTATACGCGATCCTTACGAAACAATTCAAGAAGGACTGCGCGCTTGTCTGCAAAGCAATTGAGGAGTCTCGCGTGACCCGCGGCATCGGTCGATGCAGACACTCGTCCAACTTCAGCAACCGCCAGACGCCGGCCAACACCAACAGTCTCGCGGAGAGGTCATCGCGCGGACAGCACCACGCCGCGTGCGCGTGTCGACGCCTACTGCCGGCCAGCGGGGCGAGCGGCGCAGGAGAGCGCGGTGCGGGAGTCGGCACGGTGGCGGGTCGCAGTGCGGGCTGCAGCGCGCGACTACTGCGGTGGCTGCGGGCGTGCGGGCCGCGGTCCACACCTGCGCCCGCCCCCGCACCGCGTCCCCCCGCCGCGGCCCCCGCCCGCGCCGGCTCCGTGTCCTCGTCGGTGGAGTTCTCGTCGTCGCGATCGGACTCGTGGCGCACGTACGGTCGCGCCCCTCCCCCGCCGCGCCGCGCCGTGTCGTGGCTGGTGGCTCGTAAGACGTCGCAGGACTCGAACCTGTCGTCGTCGCGCAACGACTCGTCGGGCTCGAACGCGACGGCGTCGACGGGCACGTGGCGCACGTCGCGGTCCGGCGGCAGCGCGGCGGGGGGCGTGGTGCGGCCGCGGCTCACCCGGCAGCCCGCCGTGTCCGCGGAGGAGCCCCCGTTGTCCCCGCCGCCCCCCGCCCTGCCCGCGCCCCGCCACCTCCACACCATCCCCTCCGCGGCCGAGGCTGAGTTGCAGCCCGACGAGGCGGACCCCCGTTGATCCCCGCGCGTCCCCCGGTGTTGTATGTGTCCCCCGTGTGTGCGTGTGTGTACGTCGCTTCATTCCTCCAGCTCTCTAGTGCGCCGTGATCTCAGAGTGTCTTATCGTGCCGTCCATTAGTGAACAAACTGTGTATTGTCCCGCGGCTCCGGTCGCTCCGGGTGCTCCGTGCGCTCCGGTCGGTGTCTTCGCTCATTTACATGTATGATTTGCTCGTTATATCGTTCAGTGGTCGTTATTTCAATAATGTTTAGATTTCGAGTTATTGTTCGTGATTCATTTGGTGCAGTATTACAGTTGACTATAACATCATGATCTATGCAGTAGATTTAAGATTGTTAGTAAAGTATTACTTAAAATGATACAATAAAGTAAATTATTTATTTATATATTTAGGAAATTTTATACAATAAGATATTTTAATGTTAGATTGTTAATGTTAAAGAATTATGAAGTATTTACAATATAACGTCATAGAGATAGTGAAGAGTGCACCAATGTGTGTGAGTATCTATGTATTTCATCTTGTTCGTCGTTGTCACAATAATCCCTGTATACGTTACAATAATTTAAATGATGTGGATTGCCTCAAATATATTTGTAAACAATAGTATATTGTTATTTTTTATTAAAAGCTATTTTTCTAAATGTGTGTGTAATCTAATCACACTTATTAATACTTTATGGAATTTACGAGAACATGACTGAGAAAATACTGAAACGCATCTTAATTTCCAAACACTTCTTATAGCAGCATCGAGCAGTCTCTAAACATCGAAATTGTATAGACAATCATGATTTTAATAGTTTCAAAACTAACAGAGTTTTTATTATATGGTACGAATATGAGCAACGACATAATATTGTATCGATAAAATGAAATACAATTAGTTGAAGTAACGTTTTACTTATCTTTCAGTATTCCCCTCAAATATTACAAATGATCACTCCAACATGGAACGATCACTCATGAAAACAGTTATTTATATATTAGTTGTATACAACAACTACGACTAAGTCAACTAATTTAAATAAGTTGTTAATGTTATTGTAACAATATTTGATGACAAAAGTACCTAATGCTAAGTTATTGTTAATAATCCTAGTTGTAGAGCTAACATGAGCTCGACAGAGTGCCAACTAATGTATGTTATAAGTCTATGTTTCAAATGTTAATAATTATTCAAAATTAGATAATACGTTAGTTTTTTGCGAAAACGTTATTAATAAAAACCATAAACACCTACATAGAGAGGTACTACTTACAGAGCAGGAAACGAAATACAAACTAACGATAGTGAAACTCAATAATAATTGATATACCTATTGTTATCATTTGAAACAATGTTTAAAGTAATATTAAATATTAATTAAAATTTCTATTAAATTACCAAAGTGTCTATTTATCGATGTTACCAGATGTACAAACAATACATAAACTATTTATTTGGTTATATATAAAATATACCTTTTGTTAATTTTTATACGTTTTGTAAAACTTATATTATTATACAATAATTAGTTATTATTATTTAGTAATTACAAGCAATAAGTTAATAATACTTTAAAATCCTCATACGTAATTTATTTGTTTCTACATAACTTCTAACAAAATATACACAATTATTTTGTGTGATTGAGATATAAAAGATTTGTATACGGAACCAATTATACTCAATAAAATAAAGGTGTTCACATCGAAATAGTAACTTACCTAGTTACATTATTATAATTTCATAAAATATTATTAAACTCTGTTGAGGATAACTAACGTAGTACTTAATGTATAAATTATTGTTAATTTACGAAATCGACTTAGTGTTTTGTTTATTTCTGACAAATGAACGCCTACTGTTTATACCCAAATAAAATTGAATACCGTCTTGAATCTTGATATTAATTACAATATAAACAAAACGAATGACAATACAACGAGATACTCGTACCTGCCTGTTTCACTAAACTAAAACAATAATAATGTGATTGTTTATCAACAAACAGACAAGTAAATAATGTTATGTTTTCAATATTGCCGTTAAATGTACTTACTGTTTAGTAGTTATATATGTGTACTTGTGTCTATACGATATGAGTCGCTCAGAAAATAATATAAATAAGTGAGAGCATGTAGTTTTGTACATAGTTGTATTGATTGAAGCGAGTGAAGAGTGTTTGAGAGTAATATTTATTTATATATCTACTTATATTAAACAATACTTCCATATTTGTAACTATTATTAACCTTCGCCATTTAATGTATAAAAATTATTAATTTTGATGAAAGCACATATTTTGAAACAAATTATACCGACAACGTGGATATTTCAATCTAATCATGCACCTAGGATCACTTAACTATATTTTTTTAAATAATCTTGTGCAAGTTAAGTCGAATTTCGACAAGAATCACATGAAACACAGCACCAACTGTTACTTAGAACGACGTGGTATTGTTCAGGTGTCGGCGAGGGGGGCGAGGGGTGCGCGGGGAGTGTCCGAGGAGGGAGGCCGGGGAACACTCTCGCTAGTCACCTTGGCAGCCTCCTCCATCTCCTCATCTACCTCCTGAAACATGTTGACAACAGATTATAATGTTTGTTAAAGATCATAGGTGTCTCCACAGAACCAAAAAAGATCTTGTCGGAGACTTATCTTTTTATTCTGTCTAAGTATCACAGAAACATCAAGATATTACAACCACTGTATTTCCTGATGTTTTGATTCCCCTGTGACCTGGCTCTAAAGCCTGGTTAAAATTCGAGCGCTATGACATGTCCTTCTTTAAACGAAATTTAATGAAAGTCCTGTATAATAATCGATAAAAATGGCCCCTCAAAGCTCTGATATTGCAGATGTTCCTAAGCGACGGTAACCACTTACATTCAGGTCCCTAAGCTCGTTTATCTGTCTAACTAAAGTAGTGGCAATGGTAATGGATTGTCACACACAGTACAGTACAGAGGTAGTTTACCTTGATCTCTGCGAACGTGACGGGCATGGTGTGTCTGCGCAGCCTGGCGCCGACGCCGGTCCGCCTCATCCGCCGGCCTCGCGCCGCCGACACCGCCGGGTACACCGCCTCCATCACTCGGCACACACTGGAACACTACACTCTACTTGCTGTACGCGTTACATTACATCTTATATAACTTATTCTGATTATTATTTAGTCCCCAATCCGCACTGGGCAAGCGTGGTGGACTATGCCTAATCCCTCTTCTGAGGAGACCTGAGCCCAACAGTGGGCAGTAATGGGTTGGTACAGATTATTATTTATTTTAAACAAATCTGGTACAATCCTCGACAATGATCATAAAATAAATTACTACTCATAGAGCTATCCCTAAATAATCTATTCAAAAAGTGATAAACATAATGGTGCTGGATATTAATATTTTCACAAAATTTCGTTAGCGTTTATTGTAATATTTAACCGAAACCATATGTGTAATGTATTGCACATTGTAAACACGCGTTGTATTTTAAGATTAAATATCGACATTCGCAGGAAACGTAATCGTTAAATATAAATGAAACAATCTACTACACTACTACTAATAGCAACATTCTAACATACATACATTACATACACAGGTATTATGATGATCCCACGTTTATGGGTATCAACTGAAAGATTATAAAGCCTGCAACTATGTATTTTATTGTACAACTCCCTCATGAATTACAGTAGACTAATCTATTGGACGACTTCGTGATCGATGATCTTCAGTTTAGTAACTGAGGACACAAAGCGACATCTAGTGACTAGATCAAAGATCCAACGGGCATCACATATCTCAATTATAATTAATATTGTTTATTCTTTCCATAATGGAAATGATTTGAGAAACAAAACTGCATAAAAACCTTGCGTAGAGTTAACTGGCCACTCGCTCCACTCAACCGAGGGCTCTACATTTCCGCTTGCACGAGGAATCGACTAGCGCATGGGTTTTGAAACTACTACAAAACTAACTACAAAAAATAATAATATTCTTATCCCTACTTTAAGAAAGCATCACGACATATTATTTCGATTCAATTTTTTTTTAATTTAATCCAACGATTAACAGATCTTCGCAGCTGTAGAGTTAGTAGTAACTGGTAGACTTCATATGATTTGAAGGTAAAATATCACTTTACCTTAACGATTCGAGATTCTCTTGGTGGTGAAACACCTTCACATCGCCGATAAGATGGATTTTCAATTCAGATGTGGAGCGGCAGCACAGTGTTGTCCAAACTCTATAGACTAGAGTCTACCAGTCGAGAGCCCGTGTATTACTGAGTACATTTATGATGTACTGTGTGTGTCGGACACGCGACGCGCGCCGTCACGGGGCGCTGCTTCACAACTCGTAATGTTCCGCAGAGTCTGTGTAATGTTATGGTCCGCGTTCCGGTGGCAAGTTGCCAGCCAACGCGCCAGTACCCACCTCCCGTCAGTGCCGTCCTCAACACTCCTCACGTGCATCGTGCGCATCAACGCACAACATTCGCTAACAACAACAATATTTCAATCAAAACATTCGTCATTACTTCAAGTCTCAACAAGCCGTTTTCGAAATTGAATAAACGAAAATAGCAATAAATTGTGTTTCAAGCTATCAGATAATTAACGATTCTGTTTAGAAAGAAAGAAAGTAAACTTTATTTTAGCTTAGTAGGTATTTCAGACAAATAGCCCAAAACACAACCGCATCTGTTGCTCTACGACTCTACACTCTATAGCCAGAGCTAGTGCCAATTTTTGGGTAGGTATTTAAGGCAAGCTGAAAACTTGGCCGGTAGTCCTCCTTATATACCCCAACTCGGAACTGTAAACCTGTGGCTGCTGGGTAGTGAGGCTAAACGGACGGACGAAAGAGCATCGCGCAAGAGTTGTAAAATGTAAAGAAAATTTATTAAATTCCATTATGTAAGCCAAGGCATTTTGACTCCATGAAGTCCATGAACACACCGAGCTTGATAGTGCTAAGGCAAAACATTTTCCAAAGTGAAAGCCTGAGTCACATGTGGTTCTGTTTAAATCTTATTCCTCTAAACAAATTGTTTACATATACAAAACTAAGCTACCAACTTGAGTATTAAGTTAAGCCTAAAAACATCTCTTGTCCAGTAATAACCTTACGCATTTGCTCCTAAAAAACTTGAAGTAATATTTACTCAAAATAACATTCAAATTTTGTCTATGCTTTATGACATTGCAGAGGTTCATGAGCGACTTACGATCAAATGGCCCGTTGGCTCGTCTGCCTACATGGCATTAAAAAAAAAACCGTTGAAAAAATGTGTTCTTAAGAAAATCGTTGGAAATAACCGCAGGAAAAATGTGAAAAAAGTCGGGTAGATGCATCCAGGACCCATAGATTACGAAAATGCAATAACAGCAAAAAACCAGTAATAGTGCTTTACGGATTTTTTCTAGGGGGGCGTCCAAATAATATTTTTTCGTTTTTTAATTGATTAGGACTTTGTTAATTTGTTTAAAAAAACATCGCATCTCTATCTCTACTGTCAGTGACACAATCATGGTACTGTCTTCAGTGCCATCAGCAGCAGCTGTCAAACTTGTTACCAAATTTCAAATGTCAAAATATTTTTCTGGAATTGTTTTCTTGTTACTACAAAATTAAAACATTTATTAAAAGTACAATAATAAGGACCTATAAAAACGACTGACTAACTACAGCTAAAGTAGTAACTTGTTTACGTTCTCTCACGATATTATTCCACATTCATAATGAGTTATATGCTGGGACATTTGCACAATGGTTGGCAAGTAGACCAAGCCATCCTGTCAGAAGAAGATCGCGTTGTGGTGAGTTTCACAATATTTATCATTTTAACAGACACATTATTAACATTACCAACACATCAGGCAATGTTTACAAGAAGTTACTGTAATAAATCATAACAAACGATAACCTCAAAATGAGAATTTGGATCCAGATTCATTTTGTAATAATCATTGTAATTGTTTTCAGGTAATAAGGTTTGGTCACGACTGGGACCCGACATGTATGAAGATGGATGAAGTGTTATACAGTATTGCTGAAAAGGTTAAGAATTTTGCTGTGATTTATTTAGTTGATATTACAGAAGTTCCAGACTTCAATAAAATGTAAGCTAATTAATTATACTACAATCTAAGTATAGTATTAAGTTATCCATTTTATTAAGTCAATAAAGTTACATCACTAGTCAATTACATTTTTCCTAAATACTTTATTACAAATAATTTTTAAACTCATCAGTGTATAGTTTTATTATTGTTTTTTTATATGTGCATAGTATGTAACATTTGTATAGATGCGTAAATGATACAAGAGAAACTTTAAAGAGTTCATTGTAAAAGATAAATTTATAATAAGTAACTAAGATTAAGTAATTATGTATCCAGGTATGAGTTGTATGATCCGTGCACGGTGATGTTCTTCTTCCGCAACAAACACATCATGATAGACTTGGGCACAGGAAACAACAACAAGATCAATTGGCCGCTGGAGGACAAGCAGGAGATGATTGACATCATTGAGACGGTGTACCGCGGGGCGCGCAAAGGACGGGGTCTCGTCGTCTCACCTAAGGATTACTCCACCAAATACAGATATTAAACTATATTTAGGAAGTTTACGGATTTTTTTAATATGGCAGTAAGACTTCAAATTGATTCTAATGCCAATGTAAGTTTTCTGATGAATTCCTGGTTCGTTTGACTTTATAAAATTAACAGGAAATAAGGAAAATAGTGATTGTGATTGTAATAATTGTGTAATAGTAATACTTTTAGGTAATAAGTTTTGATAAATAAAACATTGTTATTTGACAAAAAGTTTATTCAGTCTTAAACAGACATCATTGAGGGAACATGTGTGTGTGTGTGACACACAATACAGACATACCCCATTAAGTACAATCAGCCGTAGTTTAGTAACTGATTGTAAACATTATTCCAGTCACATTTAGTAGGAAGGTTGTAAATGAAACATAACATATTTTGTTCATCATTCAGTTCTGGTTACATTTATTGAGCAGTCACATTAGTTTTTGATCACAACAACTGTATTGTTCGGTTTATTTACAACAAAATAGTGTTGCGTCATTGAATTGTTACAACACAATATTAAACAGTGTGGTTGTATCTGCACGAGTGTCGGTCGGCGGTGTGAGACAATGACTAGCGCACCGCCGCTTCCGGCTCGTACATCAGTAGACTTGTTAACATTGTTTACTTTATTAATAAACAACAATATTAAATGCTGTTTGCTTTCTATCATCGTCACAGTTATGTACTTTGTTCAAGTGTTCAGTTCTTCTGGTGGAGTGGTTACATTTGATTGTCAGGGTCGCGGTCCAGGGGGGCGCCGGAGACGTTAGCATTGAGCGTGGCGGGTGTCGGGGCGGGTGCCGGGGGGACCGCGGGCTCGGTGGTGGGGGGCCACAGGGGAGCCGAGGGGGCCCAGATGGCGGCCAGCGAGCTGAAGGGGTCGTACACGCGGGCCGGCTGCGCGGGGAACCCGGGCGGGGGACGCAGCGCCGCGCCGCCCCAGCCCCACGACCCGCCCCACACGCTGCCGTAACCAGAGTTCACACCGCTGCACTCCTCTGCAAAACAATAACATAATATTATATTAAATATGCATGTTTATTGAAACTTGAATAGGTTGAACGTGATGCGTTTTGATGTACTGACCAAGATAATCGTTGGTATTGAAGACATAAGGAGGTGCGTCGCCGGGGGGAGGGGGTCGCCAGGCGTGGTCGGAGGGTGCGGGGGGCGCGGCGTGCGGGGCGGGCTGCTCGCCGTTGAAGTAGAACAGGGAGTTGTCGACGGGGGGCGCGCGGCGACGCACGTCCGAGCCGATGGGCGGCAGCGGCGCCGGCTCCGCGCCCGACACCACGGAGCTCCACGAGGCGCCCCACCGCAGCGCGCCGCCCCCCGCGCCCGGCGGCACCGACACGCCGGGGCTGGAGCCGCCGCCGGGACGCGCCTCGCCCGCCTCGGCTCCGGGCGCGGCGCGGTCGCTGCGTCGCTTGGAAGACTTCTCTCTGCGCGCGTGATGCTTGGGTCCGATGGGTCGCGGCCGCACGATGGTTCCCTCGGAGTCTCTCCTCGTGCGCTCTCTGCGCGCCGTGTCCCCGCTCTCCCTCCGCTTGCGCTCGCCCCGCGCCTCTCTGATCTCGTCCAGTCGGAGCGGAGAGCGTCTCTTGGGTGTGGTGTCGACGTGGGGAGTGTCGGTCGCGGGGACGGTCGTGTCGATAAGTGGTCTCTTGTCGCAGACGTCGTCGGCGTGCAGGTCGCGTTCCTCCACCGGGGACGAGGAGGTCGAGGAGGACGCAGTGGACGCGGTGGACGCGGACGGGGTGGAGGCGAGGTCCTCGTCGCTGGCGGCGGGGCGCTCCTCGGTCTCGGGGTCTGCCTCGTATCCGTCGTTGTTGTCGAGCGCGGCGGGGGGAACCTCTTCTTCCCCCCGCGAAGCACTATCCCCCGCCGCCCCGCTCCCGCGCTGCAAGGGTTCGGCGTCTTCACTCGAGCGAGAGTCCTCGTCTTCGACAGATCGTAACACGTTAGTACGCCACCGCTCGAAGGCGCGTCGCTCCGCCTGCGGGTCTGATGGTACGGGCGGGCGGCGCGGCGTGCGGCGGCGACGCGCGGGCTGGCGGGCGGGGGGCGCGGGGGCGGCAGCAGCGGGGCGCGGGGCGGAGAGCGCGCGCAGGTCGAGCGGCACACGAGCTGCGGCGGAGGGGCGCGGCGGACGGCAGCGGCGCAGCTCGCGCTCGGCGTCGGTGGTGGCGGCGGCCAGCACCAGCACGAAGACTGCGAAGGCGAGCAGCGTGCCGGTGAAGCGCAGCGTGGAGTCGAAGGGCGGGCGCGGCAGGGCGGCGTGGCAGCGCGCCAGCATGGAGCCGTGCACGCGGCCCAGCAGCGGGAACTCGGCGTGCGCGTGCTCGACGCGGAGCGTGAGGCGGGCGGCGACCCGCGCCAGGGTGTAGTCGGGCAGGAAGGCGAGGTGCAGCGCGCGGGTCTCGTTGGGCGCGAGGGCGAGCGCGGCGCAGGGCGTGAGACGGAACCCGCGCGCCTCGCAGGGCCGGCCCGCCACGCGCCATGAGTGCAGGTGCAGCGGCACGTCGCCCGTGTTGCGCAGGGTCAGGGTCCGCCGCGCGCCGCCGCACTCGTCGCGCACCTCCACCACCAGGGGGTCGCGCGCTGTCCCGCCCGCCCCCGCTGACGACACGCCTCCCAGCTCGAACCGAGGCTGCGACCCGCGACCCCACAGCTGAATGCCCTCTATTATGGTCAGGTTGTTTCTGTAAAATATTTGATCATTATTATGAATCGGTCACGTGAGGTTTTCTAGAATATTTGAATTTTTAACTGCTATAGCATTGCAATTAATGACATTACCTTAGGTAGAGGTAAGTGGTGAGCGCGGTCGGTTCGTCCGGTGTGAATGTGATCTTGAGCTCGACCTCGGCGTCGGGCTGCAGCAGCAGGGGGGGCAGCGCTCGGGGTCCGCCGGGGGGCGCGAGGGGGGACCGCCACTCCCGCGCGACCCCCCGCGTCGTGCGCCACTCGCTCAGAGTGAACGCCTCCGCGGACCACGTGCACTTCTCAGATTTGCAATAAGGAGATTCTACCGCATCAGTCCTGTTTCAATATCATTTTCTCCATGTCACAAGTGAGGTCTATCATAAAAGATTTTAACATTTTCAAAATGATAATCAATAATATGAGAAATTATTAGTGATGTGCCGGATCTCTAAAAATGTATATCCGCGGATACGGATCTGAACACGGATATTTAGTGTCAAGATCCGCGGATACGGATACGGATACGGATCTTTATTTTCTTATTCGATTAGTGTCAGCGCTCGCGACCTTGAAACGATAGTTGACGGTACGCTCGCCGCAACGCCACGCAGGACATGTTTTGACTTGCATTGCGCGGGTAGTATTTATTGTTTTGGTTACGTTTTAATGTTACACTGTGGCGCATTCATAACGGTTGTGTATTGTTTTGATATAAATTATAAATAATGTCTACTAAGAAGTTTTCCAGTGCAATTTGGAAATATTTCGTGTTAGTAAATGATGAATCTGCGAAGTGCAAAATTTGAGATGGAAAATATTCCCGTAAGGGTAAAGGCACGACTTCTTTAAAAAATCATTTACAACGAATACATTCCGAAGAATATGATTTGTTTTTGAAAGAAGACGCTTAAAATTATATAAGAAAAAATTACTTATATTTTAGTCATTTCATTATCATAAAAGTGATGTTAACTTGCTCTCTCATTATAAAGATCTATCTATCTCAATGTTTGCAATATAAAGGTGCCAAATATTCGATTTAATTAAATAAAAATAGTCTGAATGGAATTTATTAGTTTTTTAATTCTACCTAATCACCTGAAAAGATCCGTAAAATATCCGCTCGAAAAGTAACGGATACAGATACGGATACGGATTTCTTTTTTACCTCGGATATCCGCGGATACGGATACGGATACGGATACGGATATCCGGAACATCACTAGAAATTATGAATAGCTGTTGTAAGATGTATGGATAAGTTAGATGTGAACTCACAGTCTGAGGTCGGCGGGCGCCAGCACCGGATGCAGGAGGAGAGGCAGGGCGGAGGGGTTCCGAGCGCGCAGTCGCAACGTCACCGAGGCACCCAGCGGGGCGGGCCCGGCGTCCCCCGCGCCGCCCCCCGCCACCACGCGCGGCCACGCCCACCCCGCGCTGCCCGCCGCGCCCGTCTGCACCACCTGCCGTACGGGACCGCTGTATCACACGCACACTACTACAGGACACACGGGGCGCACGTCACATACCTGGTCGGTGTGCACGTACAGAGAGATGTTGACGTGCGTGTGTGCGAGCGCCGCGTACTGCGCGAACCGAGTCGCGTGCAGCGCCGCGTCCGCCGACAGCGCCTCCCGCCCTGCCGCGCCCCGCTCCCCCACCGCCGCGCACCGCGCCGCCCACGCCGCGCCCTCTGCGGACACATAAAGGACGTTAGCTCGACTCACCACGTGTGTGTGTGTGTGTGTGTGTGTGTGTGTGCGTGCGGATACTGACCGGGGCGGTCGAGTGGCAGGCCGGTGTAGCAGCGCGGCGCACAGAGCTGCTCGGGCGCGAACAGCACGCGGCCGGCGGCGGCGCGCCCCGCCCACTCCGCCGACGTGACCGCGCCGCTCCACACGAAGGACACGCACGGCGCCGGCGACAGCGCGGACACGTTCAGCAGCCGCATCTCCACGCCCATCGTGCACTCCAGCACCAGCGGCGCCGAGGCCCACACGTAGGGCGCGGCGTACCCAAAGTGCAGCGGGTGCGCCGTGAGCCGCCCGGCGTGCGCGTGCAGCGTGATGCGCGTGGCGGTGGCGGCGTGCTCCGTGCGCAGGGTCAGCGTGCCGGCGCGGGGCTCGGGGCGCGCCCCCGCCTGCACCGCCAGCCGCGCGCGCACCGTGCCGCCCGCCGCCACGCACGCGCCGGCGCCCAGGGACAGCGACACGCCGGGCACGTCGGCGGACACGTCGCGCAGACAGACGGGGCGCGGCGCCGGGTTGTGCACGCGCGCCCACACGGCGGTGCGCGAGCCGAGCGGCACGGCGCCCAGGGCCAGCTCGCCCTCGGTCGCGGCGGGCCACTCCCAGGCGAGCTCCAGGCGGCCCGAGTACACGTGCAGGGGCAGCGCGTAGTGCGTGAGGTTGGTGCGCAGCGTGAGGTCGGCGTCGAGCGTGAGGCCGGGCAGCGCGCGCCGCAGCCGCAGCGAGCCCACGCGCACGCGCTCGCCCGCTCCCGCCACCAGCGGCGTCGCCCACTCGTACTGCAACACGCGAGACATACTGCAACACCGTACCGAGGCTTGTGTAGGGTGTACTACTCGGTGTCGGGGGAGCACTCACATGGAAGTGTTCGTCCAGTTCGGGCGGGTGGTGCACCCCGGTGATGTGCACGGGCAGCGTGAACTCGTTGTGCACGTACACGTCGCGCGGCTCCAGCGCCTTGCTCTCGTCCGACGTGATGAACCTGCGGAGAGGCGCGGCGCGTGAGTGCGGGTGTGTGCGGGTGTGTGCGGGTGTGCGGGGGTGTGGGGGTGTGCGGGTATGGCGGACGTGTACTGACAGCAGCGTGTGCGGGTGCAGGGCGAGCGTGCCGGCGAGCAGGCGCACGGAGTAGCGGGAGAGCGCGCCGCCGACGCGCACCCAGCCGCCGCACCACGCGCCGGGCCCGCGCCCGCCGCCGGACCGGTACCCGGACCACATCTCGCCGTCTGCAACACGACACGTGCGTTACGCAACATGCATTTACTAAAATAATCAAACTAGTTAAGTGAAGCTCGTTACTTACAATCTAGTTTAACTTCACCCACGTGTTTAAGTGGCTGATGGGGTTCTAATCGCGTCGTCCCCAGTGATAAATATACACCTTTTGATTTGACACCTGAAATGATATAAATGTACATAAACACTGTAAAATAAAATACAAACAATCAGGGACGTAGTACAAGTGTGGAAGTATAAGTGTAGCAAGATGTGTTTACCGTTAGCGGTAGTCTTGTCTGTTTGTCCATTGTGCGCGGCGTGAGGCGCGGGGGCCGCGGGCGGCTCGGGCGCGGGGGGCGCGTCCCCGCACGTGGCGCCCCACACGCCGCCCTCCACCGTCACCGCGCTCTCCAGGCTGTTCCCCGCCTCCAGGGTGAACTGCAACACAGGGAGAGGTCAGCGTGTCGGTGCAGGCACGTCAGTGTGTGAGTGTAACAAGGCGAGCAGTTACCGTGTCGGGCGGATCGCCGGAGCCCCGCGGCGGCAGCGGCAGATGCAGCGGCGCCAGGAACTCGCCCGGCGGCACGGCGCGCGCCTGCACGGCCAGCACGAGCGGCGGGCCGGTCGCGTTGGTGCGCACGCGGATGTAGGCGGTCTGCAGCGCCGGCCCCACGGGCGCCACCCGCACGCGGACCAGCGCGCGCGCCCCGCCCGCCGGCACCAGCCACGCGCCGCGCGCCGCCCGCCCGCCGCCCTCCGCCAGCGACAGGCCCAGCCACGACCCCGACGAGTACACCTCGCTCACCTGCGCCGTACAAACATTACACGTCGTACACAGTCCGGCTCGAACGATCGTAACGCTCGATTATAAAGTAAGTTGTTACTAGACCTGTACTGGTTGCGTGGTGGGGTTGTAGAGTGTGAGCAAGGGGTCGAGGGTCGCGTTGAGCGGGACGCGGACCCCCACTAGCGGCCACAGACCCCACTCGCTGGCCACGCCCTCGGCTGATACCTGACCACATTGGAAACGATTAATAAGACGCGTCTTGGATGTCACGGTTGGTGATGCATCGTTCAACGAGTGGTGGTTACTGACGGGGTATTTGAAGACTCCGAGCGAGGTGTGTATGTAGAGATGCGCGGAGACGGGCCCCTCGTGCCGGCCCAGGTACACCACGCTGAATGTTGTGTTGGCTTGGGGAGCCAATGTCTGCAAAAAAGCATGAACCGTATTAATACAGAGAAAAGAGCTGCTAAAGACCTGGATGGTGATTGTTGGAGGCAAAAACCCACTAAGGGTTGTAGCGTTGAAGGACGAAGTTTAAAATTATCGAATGCTTTGGATATCAAGCCATTACGTGATGATGATTGACATTGACTTGCAGAGTAACAAATGGAATATAACCTACACTCCACTGTCTCGTGCAACAAAATTACGTTCTGGACGTTCGGCGGCCACGAACAGGTATGCGAGGTGTGGGTAGACCTCCTACAAGATGGACCGACCTCATGATCAAGATCGCGGCCTATGTCTGGACATAGGCCTCCCCCAAAAGTAGACATCTTTAGGCTGATGATGATAATGACATTGCGCATACTTTAATATAATCCAATCTTTCATGAAGAACTTGAATATCATCACGTCGTGTACTGCCCACAGAGTCGTCTATCAACACATTCGTAATGAACGACTACTAACACATACTAATTCATGACAAAATGCGCGCGAAATTCAGATATCCATTCCATAATAGAAAATCACACTGATCTTTTGGCATTTTAAACTCCGTCTCAAGTAAATAACAGGCCATTCCGTAAGTTCCAAAAGAATATGTAGTTCTTGGATTGTATTTATTTAATCGTATTTTTACTCCGTTACGTCAGTTTTGTTTCCGATAATAACAATGAAATTATTTTATTATTGTAACAATCGTCGTAAATGATAAAAGGTAAATATTATCGCTACATAATAGCATTATTATGTAATTATTTTTCAAACGATGAACTCGACACGAGGTACGGAGGCAGCAGAGACTTGCATTCGGCTTTACTATTTAAAATACAAAACTATATTGATTAGGAGTTAAGGCCTCTGTACCGACCATATTAGCTTCAACAGCAATAACAACCATAAGGCGAATGGATAACAACACAGTGATGCGGACTGCAACGCACTATCATTTTTAAGTATACGTGTAAACTTTAATATTCTGTTCTTTAAATGATGTTTAAGTAAAGTTCTCTATTAGAATACCTACCAACATTACAAGTACTATTAAGATTTGTGTGGTTTTAGGATTATGCTAGATAATACCAAATGAGAGCAGACTAAACGTAACTCGCCCACCCTTGTAATTTGCGCGGCTGTGGCCCAAATCTCGGTTTAGCGAACCGACCAAATGTCTGAATTGTTCAATTAGTGTTCGCTATGTAGGTAGACTAGGTAAACGAACTTGGTTAAATATATTACGTATTTAAGTAATGTTTTTGTACGATTTGAATATAACATCGGCCGCGACCTACATTTCAACGACATCTCTTTACAAAACTAATATTCAAGTGTCTATTTGTTCGATACATTATATTTCACATTTATATACAAAACTAATCGCTCTAATTGAAAATATCGTTTTTATAAAATACTATTGTAAATTTGTGTGAATACAGTAAGTCATTGAAAAACTCATTTGAATAAGTGCCTTATTCCAGATCTTATTCCAGTTCTAGTTTGTAATAATAAATTAGTAAACAATGAACCAATGTCAACGGCATCCATTAAAAGGAAAGGCTGTAAATATTCCACTAAAGATCACAATTTGCCTCAAACTCCAATGTGAAGTGAACTAAACGTAAAAACAACCAAACAGGTTGAATTAACTACGCATTTTCTAGCAATCATAAGGAAATCGACACGTTCTGTGTTGATTGAGGATCTCATACACTGTAACATATATGTAGGTAGGTAATAACAACCTCTTGTCAAGCTTTTAGCAGCACTTTAGTGAGCGTGTATGCAATGTGCACTAATCTCGTTTCACTGTTTACTCATGGACACATGGTGCATTTACTTTGCTAATGGCGTCGGCGCAGTCTCGTAATGGATGGACATATTATGTAGCAACTTACTCATTTTACTCTACAAAGTCACAATTGAATAAATAATAGATAGAAGCTTATAAATATAATGATAGGTTATGTTACAAGGTTGGTCCACGTGGCAGAGTGCACAGGGTCGCTGCATTCGATCGATACAATTATACTATTTATATCATAATTAACTTACGAGTATAGTTTTTAGATTAATTATCATGGCGATCATTGCTTTTAGTATTATTGTGGTAAGATAAGATTATAAATTCAATTTTAACTTTTTGAGATTAGGGACTTCTTGAAAACAGTGAGTAGTGATTGATTTGATTATCAAATGATCCGGTGTCGGCCATGATGTCTGTGGCGCCAGGCGTCGCGTCGACGTGCAACACACTTCCACAAATAAAGAGTTGCACAACACGACACGGCACAGAGCTCAGCGCTGAGCCGAGCCGCTTCCGTATACAACTCTACTTATAGACTGCATTCTGATGCATTTCTTACCTAAATACTAGTGTTATTCAACCGTTTCATATTACATTTTACAATGCATTTAATCAATACAAAGAGAATGTGATTTCTGACCGTGTCACATATGAGGCTTCTTGTAATGCAAACGAATGTTGTAAATATAAGTATTTTAGGTCATATGAGCTATCTCCTTAAATTGTGTGAATAAGTTAAGATTCTTTATGAAATAAACTGGAGAAGTTTCTAAATTAATAAAAAAATACATTTAAAATAGACAACTTGTATCTAAAACCCATGCAATATAATTATATTGCAGACAAAGTATTAGATCCTCATCCCTCACATTCGAGTATTATACGTAGCACAGTGACCCCCCGTGAGAAATAACTGACGTCGTAAAATAATACATAACAATTATATCATAACTACGGATTTACATTATTATGATTATAACATAATAGTAAAAGCTAGCAAGTTTATTCAGGTCATTGGAGTCAGTCTGCCTACGTTAGCTAGAGGAGAGACTAAATAATTCATTAGCAAGTTATCATTTTGGTAAGAAACCTAATTAATTATTTCCTCTGTAACAAAAATTAGGATGAGTTTTCATCAACAAAGTGGACAAGTTACGTATTAATATCGACCTTCAACTTTATCACAGAGTCGAGAAGAGAGTGACGGTTACGATCTTCTGTTATCGTTAACCTGTGTAAACAAATCTGTCCTCTCGCGGCGGCGAGCGTGTCACGTCGTTAAAACAATCACAATACATTTCGATATAAATGTATAATTATCGTAAGGCTAATAATAGAGGATGCAAACAGTGAGTTGCCGCGCGGAGTGTCGACCGCCCACGCAACCAACTCCTCACGTGCTAACCAGTACTCACTACTCCACAGATACCTACTTTAGTCTACACAATCTGCTGTCATCTCGCTACTCAATGTTCAGGTCATAATGTCATCATAGACAGCAATAATAATGATTTAGTCTGGAGTTGATTAGCTGTAACAAATTGAGAAGGAAAATACATAACTACGTAGATAGAATGTGACGTAGATAGAAAAAAACAAGATCAGTCTTCCACACAAAATTGTTGCTACTTAGATGTGAGACTTACTGGATTCTCTATTATTACGACAGAGCATTCCTATTTTAGTTTGCTACACTAAAGTCTAAACCTGTTATTTTGGCGTTTTAAATAAATACACTGTTCTAGTATTTACATGTATAACACACAGATTGCTGTTGATCCAGTATGTACAAAACGTCATAATATTCATGTTAATAAGATTACCGGCGGTCGAACGAACAGCACGTAATATTGTCTCGTTTGTCTTAATGTTAGATTTAATTAGCGAGTTACTAATTAACTGGCAGTTCTGAGGTTCATTTATCTAGTTTTCTAATAAAATATTCAGCGCATCGAACAAATCATAGGAAATTTGAGTTATGTAAAAATTATAAAATGAAAGATCTACTTCTGAAATAATATTTAAGTGTATAATAATTATTATACATCTGTGTTTGTCACGTGATAGTTGAGCAACATTTCCATGAATTTTCTCGCAGTTATAAATGAAGTTTTCCCTGGTTTTCTGTTATACTTTTGAAATTGAATTTTACAAGAGAACCTTCAAAAATCATGATAAAGCATATTTTGACTAATGCGAATCGAATTTGCTTTACTATTGAGACACGTAGTGTTCTCGGGAGGTTCCCCTGTTAATGATAAAGAGTAGTGGGTAATATCTGATGTGGTTGCGTCACCGCCTATGGTCACTGAGCAAGGCCACTGTGACACCCGCACCGCCGCCACTAACACTACCACTGCAGACATTCACTTGTTTACATTACTACAATTAGATCATTCGAATATTTTACTCAAAATGTATTTTGGTAAAATTTACATTTATGGTTTTAAAACCGATTTGATATTTAAATAAAGGAATCCTTAATGCCGGCTCGAAGGACCAAAATTATAATATCCATTCAGTTGATGTCAACAATGTTTAACATAATTATGAAAATCCCTTTTTAAATTGTGCGGCCCGTTTCTTTGTTAATCTGCGGCAGGTATGAAATGCTGAAGGTGTTAAATACTAGGGCGCTAAATTAATAACCCTCCGACTTGTCATATTATATTATTTGTGTAATAAAATTAAGTTAAAATTAGTGTTATGTAAGTCATTGTGTTTGTGATAGAAAATTAATCCTTAATTAATGGGACTACTGTGTGAATCAGACGAATCCCCGGTACCTCAAAACAATAGCTATCTATATTTCAATTATTATGAAATGAGCAGTAATTATCGTGAAGCACGAGACGCGGACTAGAGCGAGATCGAATGTTGTTACAAGTTTATAATCTCAATCACAGGTAGTAAGTACCTATAACACAATAGACGGGTGTCGTGTCACCAACTAGACCTATTGCAACAAACGACTACTGCTATCACCTTCTCGGAACTTACACCGGGCAATTTGAGCTTATCATATTGCAGAATAACGAAAATAAATTACATATTATGGGACTTAATTCTACGAAGGCGTTGAACTATGTCGTGTAACAATTGTATGAGTAAACAGGAAATTATTATATTAAGGTAAGTATTTATTTTTACCGTCTAGTATGTATACTAGCTAACGTGATATTATGACCTAATCTATCGCATTAACAACGTAGATGGGTAACAAATTATTCCCGATACGCTAATGACAGCGAGGAGGCGAGCGCTGCTCTACCTACATCGGCAATTCCTCGAAAAACGGTCGCGTTACGCCGTCAACGACAGATGTTACATAAAGGACTCTAGAGATAACAAGAAGATGTCGACATTAACATATGAATGGGCTGAAACCAGAGCTGCGTAGTGAGACATATTCCATACACACTGTTGCGAAATTGGCATCTATTACCATACATGAAAACTAAACGAGTTTCCGTACAAAATCTGTCAATACAAGATCGTTCTGAGTTCTAAATTTGAATACATTAATTTTAATTGTATCGTCCGCGACCGAGCATAGTTGGTATATTTAGACATGATATATTATGTGTGTTTCCTGTACATAATAAACCAGTTACGAATATATGAAAAAATCTTTATATTATACATATTATGATATGTGGTATTGTTTTTATTGAAATTCCGAAACATTATAAAGATGTGTGTTGTATGGTTTGTATTGAGACAAGGTGTTGTTTAGGCGCCGTGACCGCGTCCTGCTGATAACGACGACACTGGCGAGTGACGAGTGATAACCTCGGTCCCAGTGCGGTTCAGAATGGCACTCATACCTAACCGCACCCTACACAATCCTTTACTTACTAAAATATATTATTACTAATAGACAATTATGATGATATACCTTATTAAGTGTGTAGTATTGAGATTGGAAATACATCCAATAGTAACTCAGGTATTTATATGGCTTTGTGCTTGTTGAACCCCTCTTCTGAGGAGACCTGAGCCCGGCAGTGAGCAGTAATGGGTTGGTACAGTGTGCTTGTTAAACTCCTATGTTCCTAAGATCATAATCTCTCATAGTGTAATAGTTTAACTAATTATTTTACTTTGTTATTAAATAGCAATGATTATTATCGATTATCGTGAAAATTCATAATGAAAGCGGTAGTGTAAATGCTTCATTTAATACACGTGCAAGAAACTGTTGCAATTATGTTTTATAAGTAAGAAATGACGATATAATTGTTATATTTTTTGTCGCCTCGTACTGAATATATAATATTGATTAAGATGACGTCACTGCAGTACGTCGCTAAGTATCGTTGATCACATCAGAGATGCGATAACAACGTACACATAATATAAATTAAATTATTATATTGCACGTTGCATAATGTAGTGACAACAAACACAATAATAATTCAACACTTTATCTAAAAGATCAAGGTTTCAAGTCAACGAAATATTCAACTATATTTTTTTGCTTTAGTTAGTATAGTAAGTTGTCACAAATGCCACGAGCACCACATGTTTCATTTAAAATCAAGTTTCTCATAAATAAGTAACACGCCGCGTTCGTAAATCTTGTAATTCTACAGAGTCAAGGTCAATATATCAACCGTGAACAATTGCCTAAAAACATTTATGTATGTATACGTAAATCATATTATCATTTATCAACGATCTGATGATGCAAACGTCATAACATCTGATGCGTCAGTTTAACGCGAACAAAACCAAGTTCAATAAATGAATTAATATTAATTTGTATGCAGCTATATTTGTGTAAATGTGCGACAAATATAGAGAACCAGTTTAGATTTAGACTGATATAATACGAGTATTATTATGAGAGTGGTCATGTTGAACGATAGTTCCGCGTCGGGCCTCAAGGTGCGTGACTACATTAGACGGATATCTGAGATGAGGATCACAGGAGCACATAGCTACAGACAAATGGACCGTGACCTTGATATGTCATTAAACAACATAAACCTTACTATAAGCAGGCAGACGAGCTAACGTGCAACCTAATCGTTAGCGGTTACTGTCGCTCATAAACCTCCGACATGTTAGGGGGACACTGCTACTCTCGGGCTAATTACATGTTTTACTAATCCTTAATCTTGCTTCAATTACAAATATTAGTTTTCGTTTTCTAATATATGTAAGTAGAGTAACTGATAAATAAATTAATTAATACAATAGTACAATAGTTATGTTTAAACACGCTCGTAGTCATCGTCATAAAGTAGTATGAACTACTTTCAATTGTCCCAAAATAATAAAGCAAATATAATATTTTTTGCGTAATATAATATCGTTATCATCGCTCTTACTAAGGGGTCCGAGGGCGTCACGCACGATGGACTCAGATAGGGAACCAAGTAGGTGTCCACTAACATACAATCATGAACATAACAATAAAAGAAACTCCAAATTTAATAATTTAGTAATACTTGAGTACCCATTTTATATTTGGGTATGTTCCCAAGATTGTTTATAAGGCTGCTCTAACTTTTCCTTATTGTCTAATGAGTAAAGTACCTAACGTCACTAATGAATCCCTGCAATGCCAACATACATACGGGCCGACACCTGTGGTATCTAATGTTTAGAACTCTTCTGAAACCTTATTTAAAGAAGGCCAAGTCATAGCTACATTTGGACCCGGTAGGTAACATTCGGGATCGGTCGTACTATTAGAGCGTACCTTAGAGTCAAAAAATGATGCATGGAAGTCTGGCGTGGTGCCGGCGACGGAGGCCAGGTGTATGGTTGTGTTGGCAAGGTTGACGAGCGTGACGCGGCGCGCGTGCGGCTCGGCGAGGGCGGAGCGCCCGAACTCCAGCGACTCCGGCTGCAGCCACACGCCCTCCGCGCTGCGCTTGCTCTCCGCGCCCTCGCCGCCCCATTCCTGTGCCGCGCACCACAACAACACACACTCAATAACAATACACTATAGATACGGAAGTAAACTTTATGTATGTACAATCAGCCTAATTAGTGCATATCAATACATAGTATAAAACAAAGTCGCTTTCGCTGTATGTCTGTATGTATGCTTAGATCTTTAAAACTTCGCAACGGATTTTGATGCGGTTTTTTTTAATAGATAGAGTGATTCTTAAGGAAGGTTTGTATGTATAATAAATGCATAATATAGTAGAGAAACACTGATAAATTTAAAGGTTTCTAATGTGATGTCGTAAATAAGCACGTTTTTTGCGCTTATATTGCAAACGCTGGCTGAACCCTACGAGATAGACCAAAATAATGTACTACAGTATTGTTCACCTTAAAAAGTTCAACAAAAAAGTCCGCGATGGTATATGTCTATCTCTTAGGGATAACCCAGCATAACCATTTTTATTCTTTACTAAAAAATGGTTATTTACGTAGTGATTTTAAACAATACAGCATTAATCCTTATCCAATTAAGTACCTTAAATAAATTGTGCATTTATTATAGATCAATATGCTTTTTACAGCATGTAATTTAAGTGAATATTACCGAAGATATTACAAATTTAAAATGCAGGGTCGTAGTTGTTTGCGCCGGGCGGCGCGTGCCTATATAGGCTACAATTTTTGAACCCCTTTGTAACGCAGACGAAGTTGCGCGGGTCATCTAGTCAATCATAAAAGCGAAATTCGCTTGCACGACAATGCAGCGTCATAAGTGACTTTTGAATATTTGTTATTGAAGGTAACAAGTTCAAGGTTGTGATCATGCAATACAATTTTGAAAATGACCATGCACTAATGAGGCTTATCGTACTAATATTATTTAAAAGTTTTAAAACCATAGGCACTACTCTCTCTGTTTATAATTTTTGCATTGTAAACATTTTTGAAAAGTTTGATTGACATTAGTGTGTTTTTCAAGTATATTTTTGTGTAAATATAAATATTTACATCTGTCCAGTAGTAATTATGTGGTCATCATACTAAGGCTAACAGTATAGTTCTGAATTTATATTGGAAATCTCACTCCGTTATCCACTATATCATGAGTTGGAAGCAATATTAGCAAGTCACATGAATTTATCACTCTTTACACACATAACCACAGCTGAATCTAAATGAAATGGACCAAATTCAAAACCACATTGTTATATTGAATTGAAAAATAATTGAATTGATAAAGATAAACAAAACCAAGCAACCTGCCATTTAATATTATAATTGTACAGAATAATGGTGTGTGTTAATAAATAAAACATTTAACTGTAGAAAACTTTTTGTAATCTGTTTTAAGCAAATTTAGACTTGCCTGTTATTGCTAGACACAGTGATACAAACTATGAAATGATGTAATACATGTGATATAGATAATGTAGAGTATAGAAACATTGATAGAGATAGTGAGGTCACTGCCCAGCTGTACACGTGTGTCAAATAAAGAAATAAAAAAATATTTTTTACTAATTTATGTTCTTCATTTTTTTATCCTTGAGCCCTGATGTTTATGTAATTTAGACACTTTTTCTCAATTGACATCTTCGCTGAATCTTTTCAATTATTTTCATAATTTGATGAGCCAATGACTAACGAGATTGTAAATGGTAAGTCTCTGTCACAATGATGGGGACACAAATGTACATTACTTTTTCGTATTATTACACAATACTTGCTGTCTGTATGACATTTACTCTGGTTTACAGACCAACTTACAGTAAGTGTTCATAAATGTAAACAATGCCAGCAGCATCACAAAACTGTTGCTTAATAATTATTTTGATTTTCCATCTCGCTCCATTTATGTTGAATTAATTCAAATTACACATTTTACTACCATTATAAATTATTTATTGTATGTTATTGTACCATTATGCTTATAACAAATCTGTATTTCATCATTCTATGTGAGCTGTAGTGTTGATGTTTACTTAATATGTAATAATATTACATCATAAATACCTGAAAATTGATCCCCTCTATTAAGGAGTCGTGTACTGTGGCACCTGTAAACAATATTGTGTATTTCAATATGTATAAGTAGTATCATAATTGGTGGAAGTGTTTGTTTGCTTGGTTGTGATGCTTGGTAGTTCGCGTGTGAAGTGTTGTGAGGGGTAGCGCGCGGGGGGCGAGTGTCCAGCTGCAAACATCTGCAAGGTGGCGACGAGTGGCGGGAGGAACGCGCGCTCTCTGCACGCGGGGACCATGCCACACTCCACGACACAAATACCATGTGCATACTCAAAGAAAAACGACAAATAAATCCACCTCGGCCCCGATCTAAAATAACATCGCGGTGCGCACTACCGCCTCGGCAGTTACATGCCAAGATGTTGCTCCTATTCCACTTTCTGAAGCTTCCAGCCATCAACACCGTTTGCAGTGCAAGCAGTGCTTGATTACTTACTATTAAAGACGTATTCTACTTATTAAACTAAACGTATGGCATTTTAAGATCGATTTTACCATGACTCTTTCCCTGGGCAGACAGTCTGGTCTTGAGAGATATATCCAAAAATGTCAACACAAATATGTAACACCACACAATTTTACGATACATTTTAAAGTAAATATTCGTGACGTGACACTGTTTATTCACATTTCTTTAACACTTTACGCTATTTCTTTTTTAACAACTCACGAGACGTGCATCCAAGAAATAACATATGCACAGATTATACATTTTAAAATAAACAAACGATGCGTCAACTACGATGACAGTGACACTAACAGTAAAATGTAAGTTTCGTGTAGCTATCATAGATAAAGATTTCCATAGTTTGTAACCAGATGGTTGGCAAAGTTTCTAGATAAATGTGTAAAAATCTTTTACAGAATTATGATCTGATGAAGTTAGCTTCGTTATCTTTAAAGGGCTGAATGGCAAATATTTTTTCACATTGAATTCAAAATTAATCGTCGATTAGGCAATTATAACATTTAAAGTGATAAACATGCGTTCAACGTAAGTAAGTAGAATTTCTATTTCTGTTTTTTTGCTTTACTTCATCCAATTGAAATGGAGTCAGTATTTTCGAAAACTACAAAAAATCTGTCTTATCTGAAACAAAAAAGGCAACTCAACTATTGTTTTTGACAGTTCAAAACAAAGATAAATGTCATGGTCAAGTCATGTCGTTATTAAAAAAAAAGTCATGTTGTCATTTTTCGGGAAAATAATCTATGGAAATTGAGTTATTGTTATTGTGAAATATTTCAATTTATTGATTTTTGAACATTTTGTCAGTTTTCAAGCTGCGTAAAATAATACAATCCTGCAACGTAGTATCGTACTACGAATAAATGAAATTTATTGTATAGTATACCTAAAACTCCCATTATTAACGTAAAAGATTCATTTACAGTCTCATAAACAACCGGCCTGAATTCGACAGAAAAATCTGTTCCACACAATTGAAATATTGGAAATCTATCTAGCGCATTTCAGTAAATAAATGCACCTAAGTGGTTATAAAGAGAGTCTCTAAACTCAGAGATAACTCGGGTATTGAATTAGTGATATAGAACTAGGAACTGCTTCACGATACCGCTGGTAAAGGAGTTGTCGAAAATGGACCTAGACGAGAATTGTAAGTACCATTTAATAGAGTAATTCCTGTAACTAAACAAATTGTATATTATGTTTAAGTTGATAAAGTAATAATATGCATAGAAGTAAAGAGAATGATGTGGTCTGTTCAAACTAGCTCTAGATAGTGAGCCACAGCGGGTGGTGAACGCGGCAGTAGACGACGGCTCCTCCGAGGAAGAACATGACTTTGACATTAGTCTTGCTGCATCACACGTGGTAAGCTTCAACCCTGCACACATACTGATCCTTTCTACATCTAGCATACATAGCTTGAATAATAACAAATCTACTAAGCTAACTATCATTCTGTACTAATCAGCTGTTTGTCTAAACAATCAGCAATCAGCTGTTTGTTAATATTTTGTTAGTTTCAATTAATTTGATAATTGAAACTAACAAAATATTAAAATTTCATGCCCTTATAAATGTATTCATGAATTATTGATCTACATAACATTGTACTATAACATGTAAATGTTGAATACTAAAGATTCATATTATATTTTTCCATTAGTATGGGAGCTGTGAGTGTGGGGTGTCAAGGTTGCAGGTGAACTAACCTACATTACATACGTAACATGTTGTATACTAATATATATGTTGTCTTTCTTGTTTAGTATTTCTTGTTACATTTTATGGATCTTTAGTTCTTTTATTTTTGTTTACATCTTGGGAAAGACTGTATTATACTCATAAAATTAAATTGCATGAATATTATGTATGGGCATTGTTGTTTTAGATCATTATAATCTAACAATTATGTTTTTTTTAGTTGTATTGGTCTTTTCGAAGGATGAAATAATGAATTGGCAAAATATAATATTAAAAGTTATAATATTGAAAGAACCAATTTCATGTTGGTTTCAATTCTAACATCTTTGCATGTTAATGATAAGGCACCTAGTAGTACTTGTAACATTAGATAAACAAAGTACTAAAATATAACTAGAACATTTTAAATGCTGTGTCTTTCTTTAAACAAGAATTGTAAAAGTTGTGTGGCAGCCACACATTGTTCTCGCTGTTTGCAATATGACATTGCAAAGTTTCTTGTGTGTTGGTTACTTTTTGTCATCAAGTGGCCCATATGCTAATGTACTTTTGTAGAAATATCCATTGATAAAAAGGATTGAAATGCAAAGTAAAGTCAATGCTGTTCCTTAATTTGTGTATGTTTGTAATGTCACAACACACTATCGACTTCATGTTATCTACTGTTAGGTATGTGTCGGGTAGTATAGATGAATTGTGTTGTGTGGGTAGTACATGGGCGGCGGGTTGATGACGGTGCGCGGGCGGGTGATCCTAGACGCTGGCTGGCATGGCTGCGTGCCGGTGGTGGCGCACCACGGCACCGTGTTCCCCGGAGAGACCGTGCCCATGCTGGTGCCCAACGCAGACGACGCCGCGCTCCTAACGCAGACCATCAAGGAGGACAAACTCTTCGGACTGCTCTGTCCTGAGTTAGTATGCTAATATGATGCTGTAGTATAATTTGCAAATAAAATAAGTTGCTACCAAAAGTACCAAATAAATAATTATTTTGTAACATAGCTCATAGATAAAGCGCGCGTGTATGTGTGTGTGTGTGTTTGTTGTCAGCAGCGAGTCGTGCGTCATGGTGTCGGGGTTCGGCGTGCTGTGCGAGGTGGTCAAGGCGGGCATGGGCGGCGACCCGGAGCCCACCGCGCTCACCTTCAAGGCGCGCGCGCGTGTGTTTGTGTATGTGTGTGTGTGTTGTCGGCAGCGAGTCGGGTGCCATGGTGTCGGGGTTCGGCGTGCTGTGCGAGGTGTTCGAGGCGGGCATGGGCGGCGACCCGGAGCCCACCGCGCTCACCTTCAAGGCGCGCGCTACTCATCGCTTCCGACTTCTCAACATACCCCAGTCGTCGCTGCCCATACATTTCTATTCCAGGTAAATATTTCAATACAGTCACTCTTATTTTATTTCACAAAGTAAACAGTTTAATGCGTTCATTTGACATTTCATTCCAGAATGCGCTTCGCTGAGATATTTGTGTTGCCTGAGATGTGCGTCCAGGAGCCCCTGCGCGCTTCACGACTTGAGTCACTCAGGTCTCTAACACTGACACTTATTTTTTTTATTTTTTTTATTTATTATTGGACTACAAAACTGGTCATTACAAAACATTAAACACTAGGAGCTAACTTAATTTCTATTGTGCGATATATGAATGACCTGCTAGATGTAGACACAGCATGCAAATCAAAAATTATACATGTTAACAAAATCTAAAAAATATTAAGGATACATATTAAACTAAAGCAAAAAATAATTATGATTAAAAAAAAGTAAGAACAAAGAAAACAAATCCTGTCGTCAAAGTACGTCATTATTAAAACAAACCAAAGAAATTCTTTATTTGGGGAACCGATGCATGGAAGATATCGAGTCTCGGACATTTATCGTTATAGCATGAACACATGCGGTAGAACGGTGAATGCTGACCGTAATTGGTCCTGCACTGTGGCGGTCTAAAAGTTTTGTTATTTTGAACACGACTTCCTGAGCACGGGATTGCAAACTGTAATCTGCCCAAGAGATCGGGGTTATCAATGTTGCCACAAGCAATTTTATGTAGCAAAACTACATCCGCGACCCCGCGCCGGACTGAAAGATGGGACATTTTAAAATGCGCCAATCTCTCCTCATAGGACGCAAGATCACAGCGATTTTGACTAAGGGCTACGTGGTAAAGAAACCGTTTTGTAGTCTTACTATTCTGTTGGAATTAATTGTGTAGGAAAGGCTCCAGATGGGGCTGCAATATTCAAGGAGACTGCGGACATAGCAATTGTACAAGATAACAGAAGTCGTAGGGTCTCTGAGGAGTTTAGTTTGTCTTAGCACAAAACCGCCCAAACGAGCTCCCTTTTTGGTAATATGATCTATGTGATCGACAAAACTCAGTTTATGGTCAATGATAACACCTAAATCTCTGATTTTGCGAACTTCTGGAACTGCTGTTTGGTTAATGTAATACGTAGTAAAGGTAGGCTGGCGTTTCCAAGATAGTTTTATGTGTGCGCATTTAGTGGGATTGACTATCATATTGTTGTCCTGACACCAGGAACTAATAGCATTGAGATCATTCTGTCAGCACGGCACGTCTTCACTTGTACGTATTTTCGGTAGATTTTTAAATCATCGGCAAACAATCTACATTGTGAACTTATTTTAGCGCATAGATCATTAATAAAGTTCAGAAAGAAAAGTGGACCAAGATGTGATCCCTGCGGTACACTGGAGGGGACCACTCTGGCCATTGATTTGAATGTGATTGAATGGGTTCCTTCGGGACAGCAATAAAACTATCATAGAAATATATTTACAAGTATCCTTTAATCAATGACTAATAACATAAAATAAAAAGTAAACTTATCGGTTCTGAAGATTTTCAGAGTGTCCGTATCCACAAAATCTATTTCTGATCTATAATACAAAAAGGGCATGTCTGCAAGCTGAAATAAACATCTGCTGCACTGAGTAAATGACGACAATATAAGAAATTTCTCATTTAAATATAGTCAGTTCATTAACTCACCCCATGTCCGTTTCAAAAACAAAACCAACAATTTTTTTTTTTTATTGCCACGCAGGCAGACGATCTAACGGCCCACCTGATTGTAAGCGGTTACCGTCGCTCATGGACCTCTGCATTGCCAGAAGACACTGCGGGGCCGCTACCTACGTACGGCCTACCCTTAAAAATATTATTTTACTAATTGTGTCCAATGCATAAAATCATATAATCTTCGATAATTATCATAACATTTAATTTTAATATTTTCCAACATTGTATTTTAAATTTTATTTCAAAAGTAACAACCAATTCTTATTTTTTTTTTATTCCATCAATTCGCGGTTCACGAAAAAAGGTTGCATCACATTAAATAAATCCTCCGTACGCTACTAGCGCCACCTACAATGCAGGATCATTACAGTGAGTAGATACTAGTGAGTAGTGATGTGACGGCAGGATGCACAAGCAGCTGCGGTTCATGGACGCGGCGGTGACGCCATGGCCGCTGTTCTTGTACGACATGTTCGACTACGAGCGCATGCGCACCATCATCCAGGACTACTTCAGCACCATCATGCTCGGTGAGTACTCGCACTGACACACACACACACACACACACACACACACACACATAAAACATACAGTCTTCTTTCTTTCTTTTTATTCTTTATTGTACACATAACAGTGACGAGCTTAACTCAAATTAACAGTCAAGCTTTTTATGAACAGCTTCTATTGCCTCATTTAATATCACTAATGCACTTGATTCCTGATTGGAAAAATAACCATGACGGCTTGGAGATTTCGCATTAAGTTGACCAATTTACAGGCTGTTTGTTTCTATATCGATAAAAAGTAGTGGATTAATCTTGACATTCTCTTACGAATGGCCAAATTCTGGGATGGAGGAGATAATAAAATCAAAGAGTCGCCCACAATCTTTCCAATACTAAGTCTACGCTCGGTTGTCATGTGTTGTACGATGTGTGCGCGTGGTGTTGCGCAGACAAGTTGCCGGAAGAGCCGGTGTCGCTGTCGTTCTGGGTCGCGTCCAACCTGACGCTGAGCGCGCGCGACCGACTCACGCTCTTCGTCGTCGACAACGCGCTGCTCCGACTGCACATGGAGGTCGCCTTCATCAGCAAGGTGAGGACGACTGCTGTTTGAATGACGATTACTTAGTGTTTTGACAGGTTTGTTAGACAAGTTTGGAAGATAAGCTAAATAAGATAAGTACTCGAGAAACGCTAAGGAGAGGAACTTATTCCACAGCTGAATGGTGTTTGATGTCGTCGATATTATGATAGAATCATTTCATCATCTTGACCTGGACTAAGGGTGATAAAGTGATAGATGAAAGATGATGCTATCATTTCGGACTATTCCTCGAATCTTTATGAATCAATGCGGTCCGTGAATGACCTGTATTTCAGTGTATGTTTGTGTGGTTGTGTGTGCAGTTCTCGCGCGTGTCGCGGTGCGCGCTGTGCTGCAGCTCGTGCGGCGAGGAGGTGGCGCGACGCGACCACGTGTTCCCGATGTCCAGCCACGGCGTGCACTCCAACTATACCAACCTAGGTACGCACCAATACCCTGTACATAACCCTACTAATACATCATTTAACTATAGACAGGTCCAGCCCACCAATTGATAGAGGTCGCGTTGATAACCATAGGAGAGGGGGCTGTGAACGAACGGGTGAACGAAAACAAGCGACAATCACTCGCTAGCTGCGTTCGTTGACCTCGTCGTTTGACGCGCGCCGCGCCGCACCGACGGTAGGTTAGCGAGTAGGGGTGTGCGAATAATTCGAACTCACGAATTATTCGTCCCGAATCGAATATTAATATTCGATTCGAAATTCAAAGAATATTCGAAAAATTTCAAATAATTCGAAAAGTTCGAATATTCGTCGAATTTCGAATAGTATCTAATTTGACTACGACGATTACGACTATTTTGTAGACATCTAGCCCATTAAAGATATTATCTACAAAATACAAATTCTTGTCCTATTTCCGATGCATCGTTGTAGTCAAATTCGATACTATTCGAAATTCGCCGAATATTCGAAACTTTTCGAATTATTCGAAGTGAAGTTTCAAACTATTCGATTCGAATTTCGTATCGAATATTAATATTCGATTCGATTCGATTCGAACGATATTCGCACACCCCTATTAGCGAGGGAATGTCGCTGCGAGGTCAACGATCGCGACTGGCGAGTGATGTTCGCTCGCTTTCATTCAGAAGAATCAATTCATATTTTTCATATTTAGTTGCTGTTTTTCAAAAGTGTACCATTAAAAAATACTATTGTTTGTGAAGTGTCTTTAAGAATATTGTTGGACATAGTAATAGATGTGTTGTGTGTGCGCAGGCGGGTTCATGCACGACATAATGACGGTGTCGGTGGCCACCAACATCTCCCTGAGCGGGCGCGCGTCCACGGAGTTCTCGTGGTTCCCCGGCTACAGCTGGACCATCGCGCTCTGTGCCGACTGCAAGGCGCACGTCGGCTGGAGGTGAGCAAACACAGCGCCAACTCACATGCAGGATATATTGACTACCACTGGGTGTTTTACAATAGTACCTAATTCCTTCTTTCGAAATGTCCAATATTTTGTCAATCACCTTGTACAGAGTATTCATAATGTGTATATAACGCAGGTTCAACGCGCTCAAGAAGAATCTCCGTCCGCAGCAGTTCTACGGGCTGTGTCGTAACTACGTGCAGCCTCGCTCGTACGACCAGGACCCCGTCGACGACTGAACGCGCCGCGCTGTATCTGTCTCGCTCGCACGCGACGACCGCGCGGGACGTGCGAGCGAGACAACACGAACCGCGCCCGTCCTGCTCGCACATGACAATCACACGGGATGTGCGAGCGAGACGGAAACTATATGGAAAGGCTGACTCGTATGTATACGCCATTAGATGGATATGTTTCTCTAGATTATTATTTTTTTTATATTGTTTGTATCATCAGATGCGTAACACAATAATAATTAAAATATTGTTTTTAGTACTGAGACTAATTCCAATATTACTATTTCTTTGCATTTCAAAATTATCTAGGTATTTGATAATCTAGAGAAACAATGGAATGATAATATTTTTATTAAACTTTTGGAGTAGTTGTATACCTGATGCACTATTATTCTGCGGTTGTCGTCTTGTTATTATCCTATTGTTATAATAATATAGTAGTTGTGAACTTTGGTGTCTATTTATAAACTTTAATAGTTAGATTAGAATACAATTATTAGTTCATACACATATTAATTTTTTTAACATAAAAAGGCGAAGACTAGATCCAACTCGATTCGTAACGGCTTCCATCTGGAACACCGTATACTTATTACACGGTTTTGAAGCAGTGTTGGCATTAATCGATTGATTTTTCAATCGATTGCTTAATTTGATTAATTTAATCGAACTAACCTTAATCATGATTAAATTAATCATTAATCGTTAATTTGACTAAGCAGATTAAGTTTTTTATTATCTTCTATCTATTTATATACACAGGGTGTCCCAGAAGTATGCAATATGAACGGGAAGTACCTTAAATATTGGAGTTACGTTATTTCACTGAGAGAAAACATTAATTTATATTTGATGTTTAATAATACGTCATTCATAGATTATTCGTTAATTGTTTGTTTTTTCTGTAGATAAGCACCAGTGTTACAAATACCTGGAAATAGTTATCGTAAGATTGGTGAGAGACGTACGGTGTCTATTTCCGCCATTTAGAGGTGAAAAGAATGTCAATATGGTTTGGATTTTTGTAAAAACAAACCCCATTTTGTGATTTCAAGAGGTTTAAAATCTCAAGAACTGTTTGTTAGACTAATTTTGAAATGGTTTCTGAAATAACATAGATAATATTTTGTTTTACATACCGAAGCTGATTAACAAGTTGTTTTTTTATTTTCAAATTTGTTCCCACTCTTAATAATAAAATTTTAATCGTGATTCGATTAAAATTCGTAATCTATCGAATCGTAATCGGGAAAAACGATTACGATTAATTAATTTTAATCGTGGTAATGTCGATTACGATTTTAATCGTAATTTTTAATCGTTAATCAGATTAAATTTTTGCCTACACTGTTTTGAAGACTTTTTTGGATGTTATCACAGGCCTGAAATGTATGAATTATCAGTTGTATTGTGATCTACCTCTAGTGTGTAGGTCTCTAGGGTAACAATGTGACAAATAAAGATTTTACTCCAGAAGGAGACTCATATCGACGAGTTAAGCTCATATTGTATCAGATATTAAACAATTTTAACTTAAATAATTTAAAATCCAAATTATAGTTTTTAAGTGTTATTAATTGCTTCAAAATATATATCACTTATAATACAAATTTTAAAGATTACTCTTAGCTTCTTATAAAATCAAGTTACAGAGATACAGAAAAGATCACGAAGTAACAAAACACTCAGTTGTCAAAGAATAATGTATGGTAATAATTAAGATGGAATTGTCGTAGATGCTTGCAAAATGAATGTTGAATAGTTTACTTCATGTTGTAAATAACGACCTAGTGTAAGTTATATAAACTTTATGGGTGAGAGTGTGTTAGAGCGGGACGGATGTCTCGTGTCGTCTCGCTCGCACACAGACCCTGTTACATCTATATTTTTATAATAAATCGTTTATTAGGGTTCGTTTACGATGCTCAACTATTATTATGTTCAAAATGGATTTATTTGTGTAGATATATGTAGATATTTTATTTTCTACTGCAGAATGTAAATTAAGATTTTAAAGTTGATGTTATAAATGTTATAATAAGATTTTGTGACGAACGTTTCAATCAATATTGAAGAAATAAGGTACAATGAGATGATTCTCTGTACGTTATGTTCTGTATTGTGACGTCACAACGCAGTATGGTATCGATGTCACGAGTCGAGTGTGCACTACCACGTGATGACGTCACAGGATGATGGCCGTACATACGGTTGTCTTGACTATATTATATACCATGTAGGTTTGTATACAGTTCACTCGTAGTTCCAACTAATATGTGTAGATTCCCTTTATATGTGTTAGATAAATGTTTTATGATTTAATAAACTATGTTGTTGTGCCAATCGTCTTTTATTTTAATACATTTGTTAGTTCTCTGTTTTGTGAATGAAACTACGAAATGAAATGGAAATCTATTGAACTGAAATTTTTTAAACCAAAAAATAATAATAAAAATGTTTGTAAATAATATTTATTAAAGCTACCTGCATCTTAAAAGTAATATTGGAAAGTTTTCTGTAACCAAGTAGTCGTCTTCAAATATCACAGCTATATTCAGTTCAAATTCTGAAAACGAAAATATAATTTGTTAAAAACTTAATTACTTTTATCACTGAGATTTTGATACAAACAAGCTGACTCTAAATGTATCAACTCTAATAATACTAGAGGCACCACTCCTTGCCCTATCTCCAAAACAGACTCGTCGTTGTCGGACGGCGAGTCCTCCATCGCGTAGAAACTCTCGCGGAAGACGCCGAGTGTGAGCGGGAGGTTTCAGTACTGTTCGACCTCCATGTGCCTCACCAGCAGTTCAGGTGATTCCCTCCCGCCCAAAAAATGAAGGTGACGTTCTTTGTTGTAAGTGTGTGTCAGTAGTTACCTATCTTGAAGTTGTGCGTGATGGTGGTGGGGCAGGTGAAGACGCGCGGCAGCACCATGTGCAGCGGCAGGTCGCGGCGCCGGCTCACCTCGCCGCTGCCCACCTGGATGTTCTGGATCTCCGTCGCTGCACACACAACATACACTGAACACCGACCATAGTGTCACTACAGTGCCCTGCATAGCGAGTTGTACTGACCGTCCCGCGAGTACCCGTCCGCGCAGCCGACCGTCTCCACGCGCACCAGCTGCAGCTCTATGGACTTGATGGGCACCGAACACTCCTCCACGCGGATCTACACGGAGCAAATATACTACATACGTGAAAGAGTGTACTGTTAAAACATTCGTTACAATTGAGAAAAAATATTTAAAAAAAATTTTGGTATTGAAAGTAGAAAAGAAACATGGTAAATGTTTTGTAGGAGGATAACAGCATACTGTATCTATACTAATATTATAAAGCTGAAGAGTTTGTTTGTTTGTTTGAACGCGCTAATCTCAGGATCTACTGGTCCGATTTCAAAAATTCTTTCACTGTTGGAAAGTCCATTTATCGAGGAAGGTTATAGGCTATATTTTATTTTCAAAAAAATTAGGGATCCGCATGAAAATATCGAATATGTAACACAAGGTGAAAAATAAAATACCTATTTATGCGTACGCTGCAAAAACTATTAACAATAGAACAAAATGATGTACTACGGGTTTTTAGGTCTTTTGAAGACAAACAAAAAAGTCCGCGACAGCATATATCTAAGTATCATAGTTTAGTCACAATAACCCCTTTTATGATTATAAAAAAAAAAATTCGTCCCAAGATTGAATTTAACGTTAAATGAGTATCGTTATATTAACCCTTATCCAAATTAAGTATTTTGTTATCAAGAGTATTAATGTAGAAGTAAATTACTTTTTGTTTTATTCCAATCGGACTTTTCGTTTAGAAGTTATTACGAGTATAAAACGCAATGAATATGTGGGGCCGCGAAGATAATAACTCGACGGCATTGTGGGTACTGTTTGAACCCCTTTGTAACGCAGACGAAGTTGCGTGGGTCAGCTAGTGTTAGTATATGTGTGTGTACCTTTCCTGTGATGGGAGCGTCGAGCGCGCAGACGGTGGAGGTGAGGTCGGCGAGGATGGTGAAGTCGGGCACGGCGGAGGAGCGGCCCCCCCCCGCCGCGCGCACCGCCGCCCCCGACATCTCGCAGCGCACGCCCTTCTGCACCGGCCGCTCCGACTGAACACAGAGATACTGCAGCTTGTCTCTGTCACACGCGGCTAAATAATATGTTGTTGTCTCGCTCGCACAAGCGTGTCAGAAGTTAAAAACTTTGTGTTTAATTTTAATAATTGTTTTAAAATTAATTTCTCTACTGATATTATAAATAAAGAACTCTTACATGTTTGTACTGTACAAAGAACTGGCAACTAGTGAACAGTGGTTTGTTGAGGAAGGATCTCTTCATGTTACAGCGCAGGGTGTAGGTGACGTTCACAAACACTCCGTGATACGTCTCCAGGAGGCCAGGGTAGCCAGGGGCGACGGCCTGACGAGCTCGTAGCGGCATCTCAAATGGAATCTCTGTTCTACCCACTGGGATCTTACCGGGTGGAGATAGCTCTATTGTCAGGTTCACTAGGTTGATTGGCTGTAAGGGATAATATAATTGGATTTATTTTTTATATTAATGTTATTATTTAAAATCTAATAAATTTGGTCTATAAGAGGGTAGCTGAGTTTATAAGTTTTAATTTATTAAATTACTTAATAAAATAAAAATACAGAGTTGTCTCCAGCAAACTACAAATCAAATTATAAACTGTCTTCCAACATAAAACTTTCATGTGTAAACAAATAAACAAAATAAACATCCTATTCTTAAAATAAACAGCTACTATGACAAAGCACAGAAGTTTACACATATGGAGAAAGAGGTACCTTAATGCTATTAGAAAATGCGTCAAAGATGCCAACGTTCTTGTTGCTGAGCTGCAGGTTGACGATGCCCTCCATGGCGAGAGAGAGCCCCTCGTGCCGCACATCACTGCTGCTCTCCACTACAACCACTCCTGATATTGTTTCCTACCAAATAAACAATTTATTTTTATTTTTACTGAGAAAGTAAAAATTAAATACTGTTACATTTAGGTTTAATTTTTGGAAACTATTGTAATGAAATCAGTTGTAGGGTATTTTTGTCCATTGAATATTCTTTCAAATTGTATATATCGAGGTGAAGTTTCTCTGTCTAGGATTTCCAAAAAACCTTCAATTGTAGTTTTCATATTTTTTATCTATTACACTACTAGGATAGAACGTAACCATCGCCTAAAATGTCAAAGTATTTCGTCAAAATTTTGTGGAGATTCCCTAAGCTTGCATTTTGATTAAATAACAGCATATTTGATTAATTAAATATCTTTTACAGATTATTTCATACACACCCCTTCATGATAAATTTTGCTAGCTCGTTTTAAGGATATACTTAAATTAACAGACATAATTTGTTATTAATGAAATCACAGATCAATTAAAGTTATAGAACAATTCAATATCAATTAGTTTTATTATTTATTTTATCAACTTGTTTTCTTCAAGTGTGTTTTGAAAACATTTTTTTTATTCACCTTAATTTGACAGTTGTTGATGTTCTTCCAAAACATGTCAAATCATTTTAGGCTGTATGAACTGTGATCATCAGATTTGGGAGGATAGGAAAAATCTTTTAAATTCACTTTCCTGAATTTAATTACCGAAGTTGAAAGAGATTTATTAAATTTTGATATCAATGCAACTATTTATGGATTGTGCAAAATCACCATTACGAAACATTTAATTCTACCATCCTATTATTTCATTTTACCTACTACTTAAGCAAAGGTGTGATTTTATTAAATATTTTCCAGATATAATAGGAAAACTCTAAGGAAATTAAACACTACATTTATAAAGTTTTATATTAAATTTTAAACAATAGGCTGTTAAAAACTGATGCTCAGGACAGAAGTCTTGATGAAAAAAAAAGGTTTGCAAATAAATCAAGCGATTTTAGCTCTTATTTTCAACCAAAAAAGTCATTTTAGACTTTATTTCGTATCTAAATAAAGACTAAAATACTTTATCGTCTAAAAAAATTCTTTGCAGACTACAATTTAGCGTTGAAAACGTGTATCAACCAATCGCAACACCAAGCGGGAAAACAAAATCAAATCAAATCAGTAGAAAAGAGATGTCAGGTCGTAGCGGTTGAATATATTCCGCATCTGAATAAAATTTACGATTTTATTTTTACGGGGTTTGTAATATATCGTTTTAATACAATTTTTGATAAATAGCTGTGTTTATTAAAATATTGGTTACGTATTCGTGCGCGTCAAGTAAAACAGGTGATGCCGATAAGGGGTCCCCGAATGGATCGATATCGGTAACTTTGTGTTCGGAGGAGAAAATAAACGAGACGAGGGTGTCAGAAGATGGAGAAGTCTGCTCGGCCGAGGACTGCTCTCAACGAATGTGTGAAAGTAGTGGTACGATGCAGACCTCTGTCAGAACGAGAGAAAAAGGAAGGTTACGACGAGGTGAGTTCCAGCGGGGTGAGCCGTTTCGTGTTTATGTAGGGGTGCCAGAGCGCCAGGACACACTGCGCCGACTCGTATTGTTCAATAAACCCTACACAAATATTTACTGTATTCATTTTAGCGAACAAAATATTCGAGGCATATGAGTATGATGCGTATTCATCAACCACTGTAATGATGTATGTATGTATGTATAGTGGTTATGAATATGGAACGTCGTTAGAGGAATTCGGTGCCCGCATGAAAGCCTGTGAATCAGGCGCGTGGGCTCAACATTTCGCATATCGATGCCTTCGCGTGTTAATCTCGAAACAATTATACAGTGGTGCTTATTAATGAATTAGTTAACTGGGACAATACTTCTAATGAACTATTCAATATAATGTCATGTAAATCAACTATCAAACAACAACAACCTTTTATATTATTTTGGATGGAACTTATTAATATTTATTTTAATGTTGAACTTGTACCTAGCATAATATTATCATAATTCAATTATAACAATAGATCCAAAATAATTTAAGTGCTAATTTTGTTGTCATCCAAAGAAAACACAGTTTCCAAGACAACTGCTAAATCCTGAAAAAACTGGTCACTTTACAGTTTGTATGTATATGTTTTTAATACACTTGAAAATATTTTTTATTCTACAATAACTGAAAAAAAAAATTAAAGTACCCACTAATTTAATTGTAAAAAGATCACTTTTTACCTGTTAAAGACTAAATTTTAATTCAAATATTTTATCTTTAAATACTTTTGTATTATTATAATACTTATCAATTTCTAATCATAGTTTTCATGTGAATAAAGATAGGAAAGTAAGATTAAAATATGATCAATTATCTGACATTGTTGCTACAATATTATGATGTTAACAAAACTAATATTGTTGAAACAAGTAAACAAATTTAGCATCAGATGAGTGTTTGAAGTTAAAAATAATTCAGTGTTACTCATGACAGTGATGATGCCTCATTGCTTACAACAAAACATACTCAAAAGTTCATTGCTCAAAGATAATTCAGATATACATCTTAAATATTTTGTGCTATAAATAGGTAATGAAGGAACTCAGCATGAAATCCAGTATTGGAGGGATGTTTTATTCTTAAAAATACTATAAAATACATAAATACATTAAAGTCCATGTGCTTCACTATGAGTCTTTGTAAGATAATATGATACAAATGAATATTATTTTCTTGAAAATGAATCACTTTTCACATGAATATAATCATTGTTTGTTTTATGATCTAATGTAAGAAAGATAATCATAGCATCTCAAAATTAATATTTAATAATTTTTATAATTTTATGAATCAGATGTAAATCTTAATAAAAATACATTGTGAAAATGTAAATAGAACTGGATAAATGTAATCCGCGCACGAAGTTTGACGATCGCGATATGTTCTGTAGGTACTACGAAATGCGCAAGTACATAGTACCGACTTTTACAATAGACATAACCTTAATTCTATAAAGATAATTTGATTCATAAATTAAGCATAATTTAACGTAATGCTGTTGTATAACATTATACATTATGTTACTTAATATATATATAATAATAATAATTATGTAGGTACAACAAAACACATTTGAACAAAAATTACAACAGACAATTACAAGTAGGTACATAGAATAGTAGAATCTTGCTTTGTTTTATAAACAATACTTGCTTTCAGACTAGTTTCAGGCTGGTCTTGATATCATGTCGTAAGACAACCTCTGAACTGGTCAGTGTCGAGTGTCAAGGAGCACGCGTCGAGACCGCAGCGTCTTTGTGTCACGACACTCGTGACCGAAGCTGACACACACACGATCTAAATAATTGTTAGCCAATTACAACAACCGGTCTATTAATTTTCTGTCTATCTCAGCTGCGATTGCAATACAGTAATTGCTTAATAATATCAATAAAAAGATCTTTAAAACGATAAATTAGAGGTGAGGTATAATTGATAACGAGTTGCAAGACCTTGGCTTTAGAAATCAATTAAACGAAAAAACAACCAATGACGCATAAAGACAGAAAATATAAAAATGGGTACTATAGGAATATTGCAATTATTAAAAAATAATTTAAAGCAATTTTTTTAAAGTAGCGAGTATTATACAAATAAAACAGGACGCATGATTCAGCATTAATAAATTTACTCAAACAATAAATCAAGAGTAATGATTGTTGACCCGCGCGCGTGTCACGTATGTAGGTGATACGTGTAATATCCACTCGAGAGCCGAGACTACATCCCATATTAAGACATAGATCTTCTGGCATGCGGCCTTCTGCTCCCGACAAATGATCTAAACTAGGTTTCACTCTATTATATCGACAGTTAATAGTAAGTACAGTTATTGTGTTGTCATTCAACTGATTTATTTATTCGTATCAATATAAATGCAAGTTTAATGACCGATCGATTCACAAAGGTGATATTGTTAATAGTAGTCAATCTTTGCTTATTGAAATCGATCAGAGATATTTAATACGCTATTGATTTATGTGCACCAATTCATATCAAAATAAACGGTGCGATATTTATGTATGTAACTAAAGCATCACAAACGACTCTCAATAGCCAGAACATAACGCGATGGTGCGCCGATTGTCGACAAAAACACAAAGAATGTGTCACCTCGGACTGAACAAACGGTTTCCAATAAAAACTAAACGAGAAGAGTGTTCATGAACCTCGTGCTGAATAGAGACTCGGCTTTTTCTCCCCCACCGAGACACCGAGCCAGCGAGCCACTGAGGAACGATTAGACGAAAAATTGTGTTCTTTTTGCAAAGGTGAAACCTGCGGTCTAAGAATTTGGAAATGTTCTGGATGGAAATCGACCTTGAAGAATATCAGATTAACGATCTTGGCTGAGTCTTGTGTAATGATTACTTGTTTAGATTCTCTATGTATACTCTGAATTGCGAAAAATAGAAATAAGAGCATATAACTTTTTAAATCCTCATAAATATTGCGAGAAAGAGGAATTTAATGGGTAAATAACATCTAATCAAGTACGAAGGTTTCATTTTATGTCTTTAGTGGCATCGCTTTACTTGAGCGAGCGCCGAGCTGGGTAGGTACCTACAAGGTTTGATGTCATATTTATTTCCTCGTATAGCAAATTTTTCAAGCTGATAACATCGACAGCAAAAGTCGTTTGTTAGGTCAAACGTGATCCAAGGATTACAGCTTGATGTCATACGAGGAATACGACTATTATTTCATAGTAATCGTTTAAATGAGAATAAAACTATGAACATTATTAAGACGATTTTGAAAATTAATTCGTTTACATATTTTACACTCTCACTTATTTCTCATATTCTTAAAGAGAAAATGCAGCAATGATTAATACTTTTATGATATACATACATGTGTTTGTGTATTTTAAAATCGTGATCTATCTGGTAAGCATAATGCCTATTGCGTTTATCGTAAAGGTTTTTCAAACCCATCATAATACAAGATAACTGTATATGAATAGGTGTCATAACATTAGGTCTCATAGGGGTATGTTGTGTGTGGTTGTGCCACAACTGACAGTGACTGAAAGCGTGTGCTCGTACGCAACTATCCGTGAAACATCGCTCTCTGTACTATTTCCTTCCACACTGTACTTCATTTGCTAGGCTTAATTTTGTTTTGTACACAAATATATCTCGGTAAATATTTGTACGGATTCAACCTGTATATACCACAGGTTCCATCCAAACTTATTCAAGTAGCGTTGTACAGAATAATGTAATTGAACAGATCCTATACATAAATAATGTAAATTTGTTGTCTATACATACCAATACTAAATCAATTATCGAGGCTATAATATATCCCTTTGTGACGCAGACGTAGTTGTGCGGGTCAGCTAGTTATAGATGAAGTTTGTCACAATACCATTCATAAATAGGTATTGTATTGTTATACTAAGTACTATTACAGTCCGTAGTATGTGTTACCTCGACAAATTCATTGTCAGCTCCCTTTATGTTTGGGTCTCGTGTCGACACTCGTTTTGAAAGAACATTTAAATCACAAAAAGATTGTTTTATTTAATAATATTCTTAGTTATGTTAATGTTATTTGACCTCTCTTTTGTTGTAGTGCATGATTATAAGTAACATTAAATATTTTTCAAGTAAAACGGTAGCACTGAGCGGTTATATTCGTCCTTAAAACTTTTCCGCGTATTGTTTTTTTTAATTTATCATGAAGGTAGACAAAGATTTGCAATAAATATGCAAATTATTCCTCGTGAAGTTATAGACTAAATTAACATTGTAAAACCTTTTCTTTGTACCAGTAAAATAAATGCACAACTAAATTATCCTCTTTACTCCTATTTAAATTATTTAAATCCATATGTGGGTGCATTGCGGGCAGCGCAAATAATAACGCGACGGCATTGCGAGTACTGTTTGAACCCCTTTGTAACGCAGACGAAGTTGCGCGGATCAGCTAGTATAAAATATTTTTCTTACGCTTTGTAGACCGTATTATTTGAGCTTAATTTAGTTAATTTGGACACAATTGGTATAATTTAGCTTACTATATTTTAATTACAATATAAAATGTAGAAGGATATTTATATAGATCTATAAACAAAGTTCATACAGAACAGTTTAGTATATTTAAAAAAACGTTATAAAATATTACAACTTAAATTTATGTTATGATTTTTTTTGATTCAAGCTATTAATCTACTCACTACTTATTTCGTCTTGTATATGTTCTACGATAATCGTGTAACTCTACAGCTATATCTTCTTAATACTTGTTAATAATCTATAGGTTAAGAAAAATCGTCAGGAACAGAAATGGTACGAGCGTCTCTCTTCAAAGAATCCGGTGGACAACGAAAAGTTCCAAGGACCCGTACAGGTTACCGCAGCTGCTGGTACTCACGGTGGTCGATGGTGCACTAACATACTCGTTACCTTGGCCTTTAAAATATTTCAACCACCTTTGTTAAACTTATAATACAAATATAATACGATTCCCAATAGTTTTGAAGTTACTGTTGTGTTTTAAATATTTTATTGCCAAGAAAATAGAATGAATACGATAGATCTTGAAAAACTGATGTATAAAATTGGTCATTAAGTCGTAATTGTACTGGTGCTACACAGTAGTCAAGTGTACGATGAATACATCGATCGTCGCGCCGGTGTAAAGACGGCCCGACAGTGAAATATTAACGAGCTGGTGACTGGCGGCGAGGTGGTGGTCAAGTTCATCGAACATATTAAACACTTGTTGTAACATATTCATTCATAAATAATATTAATGACTGGTTGAGATCGGAACTTACATAACTCACATGTACTGACTGCAACTTGTCTAGTAATTAGGTACCTTTGTTGGTGAAATTTAATGTAGTTTTTCAAAACAAACTAATTTCTTTGAATCTTGATAAAATTCAAAGTTGATTTAAATATAAAACTGTGCAGAAAAATCAAAATTAAAAATCTTGTTAGTGTGAGACGATTGAACTTTTGCCAAAGAGAAATGTATTCTTCCTGAGTGTTGTAGAGCAGTATGTGTGGACGTCAGCGAGCGACGTCATCTGCGCGTATAGATCAGCTCACTTTTATTATTTCACCTTGGACGACCGCTTTCGGCTATTTCACTCATTCCTGCATCACTATAATTTGCAGCTGTTCAATATATCATAGATTTACCAAAAGCTAAAACTATGGATTATCTGAATGAAGATAATGGTAGATTAGTAACGGACTTTTCCTAAAAACGATGAAAGTTTTCTTTGATTTACTTTTATTTTTAATAGAATATTAAAGCAACGCCATCACTTAAAGTAATTATAGATGCAATGTAGTGATTATTTATTTATAGAATGATGCAAATGTTCTTATCATGACGATGTGTGAGTTCTGTATCGCCTTTTGCGTTAATGAGGAAGTGAACATGCGTTAATTAATTATATAATATTATAACGCGACGGCATTGCGAGTACTGTTTGAACCCCTTTGTAACGCAGACGAAGTTGCGCGGGTCAGCTAGTTAATTATATTTTTCCGTCGAGACATACTGTGTATGTTTATAGACAACGCGAATAAATGCTGTTAACTTTGTACAATTTTCTACAACTTTTAAGGGACAATATTCATGTTAACATTATACAGGGTGATTTGTTAAAGAAGGTACATATTGCAGGAGGGTGATGAGTACTCTGTTCTAAAACGGAAAATTACAAAAAATAAGTAAATTTTTTTTTTTTTTTTTTTTAAATCTAATTTCGACATAACTAACTTAAACATAAACAATTTCGGCTAAAAGAGTGTTGACTAATGACCTCTAGTGATCTCGCGCACCCCACACCTCCCCCACACCCACCAGCTGTCCAAAAACCATCATTTTGCAACAATTTTAGATATTTTTAAGTTGCGATTACTAAGGTATTAAGCCATATTCTTTGGTAATAATATTTTTACTGGTCGTATATAACCATCAGCTACCATGACCTTCAAAATGTACCCTCTCTAAGAAATCACCCTGTATACATTGTTATACATTACAATAAACTTTAAAAAGGTATCTTTTCAGGAATAACATCACTATTTTACAAGCTTTTTATTAACTTGCACTATGTACTAATGTACCTACCTATGTAAGTTCGGGTGGAATCTTGCGAGTCAAATTTGACAAACTTCCCGTTGTCTGGTTGATCTGACATTTTGCACGCAGATGTATATCGCGTGACAATACAATAATATGACAAAAAGATACTGATCTGATGATGGGTTCGGAAGGTAGTCATAGGAACTCCTGTACTAAAGATCTGTGGTGTTTGGGCTCGGTTTACTTGTCTTGGCTAGCACTCTACTGATACATGATATGCAGGATCTTAAAAGCTTGTATTTAAAGTTATCTTTCAAATGAATTATTACACCTATTGATAATGTTTAAAATTCAAAAAAGTGATGTTATTCCAGAAATTTTAACATTAAATAAATTGCGTATTTAAACTAATCCAGGTATTTGGTAAATTTACATAGTCATCTGGTAATTAAAGGTGAAATGGAATATTATTGTTAAGTAAATTAATATATTAGAATAAGTAGATTTACACTAGTCATGTTACTAATATATTTTAGTTTTAATTAATATTAACAGGGTGGTTTTGTGTTTGAATAGTGTTCAGATGCAACGTTAATGGCTTTAGCGAACTGACAGTCATCCTGAGTTAATATGGTTCCTTTTAGGTTATAAAGCGCTATAAAAACATTTCTGAGTTTTGTGTGAAATATACCCAGAAGGTATTTTAATTAGCTCATAGAGGGTGTATGGGTAACGGTTAACGAAATTGGAGTTTAAACTGTAGTTACTAAAATAAGAGCTTGAGCAATTCGGCTTCACTCTCGCAAGCGCCTTTTAACGCTCGTTGAAAAAGCTCAGCGTTAAAAACCAAGCGTGAAGTTTTTCGAGGAGTGTCGCATTTTGGAGCCTTTGGTTTTGTGAGCATTTATTTGAAATTTCAACCAGAGTTAAAAAGCGTTCGCGAAAATGAGTCTTTTATTTATTTGTTAATATTAATGAGTGTGTTGGTGATGTAGGTGGTGAAAGTATGGCCGGAGCGCGGCGCCGTCCAGGTGTACAACCCGAAGGGACAGGACAAGTTGTTCACGTACGACGCCGCCTACGACTGCAGCGCCGACACACAGACCATATACGACGAAATGGTGAGCACACACATCAACTACCCTTTACTACTGACTCATCATACGTTTGTACTTATTTAGTAAACAGAAACAAAGTAGTTACTTTGTGTATCATGTTTGAAATCGTCGAATCTACATTAACTTGTTATACAGCAGTAATCATCATTACAATAACATCAACAGAACAACTACTCTGTGTAATCGTAAAAATAGCAGTAAAGCAGTTTGCTTTGTGTATGTTTTATGAAATTAGGTCATTGTCGTGTATGATTTCGATGCTAGAAATAAATCATTCAATAATTTTTTATTTTGTCTATGATCTAAGTGTTGCACTTTATCAAGTAAATGCTGTTAATAAGGAAGTGAACGGTAATGGAAGTCGTGAAAAACTGTAATCACGTATCGAAGGTCAAGTATTAGCAACGCACCGACAAGTGCTTTAGTAAACATCTTCCTTAGATCTTATCATTGACATGCGCATCGTCCACGAGTACTATTAATATGCGTGTGGTCGTGTTAATTGTCGTAATTATAGGCAATCTGCTTTACTATCTAAACGCACGCGTTAAAATATGTTATAGACATTAACAATGCACAATTTTCTAGTGGTCATTTTTTGAATAAATAACAACGATTTATGTTTGTCGTGGCTGTGCGCGGGTTTCAGTGAAGAGTTGTGTAGAATGACGCTGCATCAGCTGCGGAGAAATCCGGCGGCGCACATTCCAATGTTCATATTGCACGAGCACTTCACTATTGTTGCCAAAATATGCGCTCGGCAGACCAGATACACGCGGAATTATGTAATTTAGATCATTAAATGATAGTTTCTTTATTACCGTGAGGCGGAATGTAATACCTATAAAGATTAGAACATCACAAGCTGTTTTTGGCTCAGTTCGTGTACTAAGCCCTTCCGTGACCCGCGCTCGTAAAACTAAAGTGATTCAACTCTGTATACATTAACATTACATCTTGCAACTTTAATCCAATTTAGTTCCCATTTAAAGAGTTTTCTCGATGCAACATTTATGTACCAACCTGGTTTCCGGGAAACATTTTTACGGCGCTCCGTTTAAATCGTTCTCCATGTGTGGAACATTAGTTTAGTCATGTTGAACGATCGGCACGCGCCTCATTACTCGCCCAACTCGTTAAAATTACTGCACATTAACCACGTTAAAACTTGACACCAATACCACGTTTATCAATAAAACGATGTGTGCTTATAATCGTATATTCTCTGAAAGATTATAAGCTAGACAGATGCGTGGGAGTTTTCTTTCGTACTCAAGCTCATTCGTTGTTTTTGCCATCATCAATACAATGGTTAATCGATGAGTCAAAACATTGGCTCTGGTTACCTTCTATCGAGGTCGGACTCTTGCACAGCCCACATCTCGGCTTGATTTTAGTAAAAAACGGTTGGAACCTTGAGCAGTCGGAGGTGAGACATTGAAAGCGAAACCGAGGACAAGCCGCGCGCGGTGACGATGATGTTGATGACTGCACACCGCGCGTGGGATGCACTTTTGTGTATTCAAATATAAGGTCTTCCGATGTTTTCATTCAAATATTTTTATATGGAAGTAATCAACCATTATTGAATGGTGGAATTGAATTTTCGAAAAATATAGTATTTAATATTATTACTAAGTTACAAGCTCATTATGGGTTGCGTAATTTCAAATATGTAGTAAGAAAAAATAATGATATATCAGTCAATTTTAGTTCTTGTTTCTAATAAATTAAACCTACACACATTGATCACTATCGAGTGAAATATTGTAGTACATATTATTATATATGTGTGTGTGAATATTCAGAGGCGTGACCATCGCTTGCTACTGTTTCAGTATCCGATTTCTCGGTTTTCATTTGCTATGACGTCATAATGCGTAGCTATCAGCGCACTTCTGGCTAAAATAATTTGCCTTATTAATATTGCTAATTATAGCATTTGTGTATATAAAATCCAGGATAATTGTCATACTGAAATTTGTCTTATCGTCAAATTTTGTCTGAATCACGTCGTGTAGGAACTATGATAAACAAGATTAGTGTAAAAACATAAGTTGGTTATTCTTTTAAATTTGCAGAAAGAATAGGTATCAGCATTATCTGTAAATAGAATAGAGCATGTGCGTCGAGGCGGCCTCCTGCATCGTTTATTGGCGATATAATTATTTTTATAGCACCATACGTGACGTCATCGGCGGTTACAATAAAAACATAAGCTGGTTATTTAAATATTACTTTATCTTCACCGAAATATGAACATTTTGGTGGATATTTTCCATACACTATATCTTCGGTGTGGCTAATCAAAAAATTGGAAGCCAACCAATCCAAATTGAACCAATAGGAAAGAAAGAATCGAATTAATGAGGACTTTGACTAAGCTTACTTGTGATCACAAAGTTGTTGATTTTACTGCAAATCCCATGTCATGACTTAAAATTTTTGTTGTTACTTTAAATGTGAAAATATCGAGATTTTCAAAATCTTTACTGAGAGTGTTCTAAATAAACACATCATATTATGTTATGAGATCAAATTCAAGGAAATAGTAATTATTTAATGTAAAACCTCTTTACTCTTGTGCAGTCTAAACAGTGTCGCATTTGTTAACTTTTAACGTTTATGTGTGAGCTGGATACATTGTTCGGAGAAATAAAACATATTTGTTTGTTTCTTGATCACCTTTTGTTCAGAAACAATATTCATAATATTGTGGTACTCTCTGGACGGTTGTTATTTTATAGGGCTGTCTCATACAATTTGTAGATTATTAATTCTAATTTTAATCTCAGTACAGGCTAAAATTTGTTTTTCTGTTTTGTCGACCACTTTTCGATTAAAGTTCGCAGGATTAAAATCGCAGGTGACCAATTTCTTTATTAGTATTAAACTCAATTTAAATAATTAGACGTAAATAATTCAATGTTCAACAATGGGCTACTGATATTATGCATATGTTATCTATAAAATATATAAGCAAAATAAGCAATAACCCTTTTTTTTTTTTTTTTTTTTTTTTTTTTTTGTTGGAGGAAATCACCGGATCCCCGCCCGCCCCGCGGGCGGGGTATGTGGGAGTTGAACCGCACTAAAACCTCCAACCGCTCACACTCAGCGTCCGAACCCCGGCTGAGGCCAGAACCCAGCACGGGGTTTGGAGGGACGGCGCGACGCGTTACGCCATCGGCATGCTTTCCCGTCGCTCCGTCCCCGGACGCCGAACCGGTAGCCGCCGGCGAATACGGCCACCGGCTCTCTCGGTCGGCGGGCTCTCCGAAGCCCGCCAAGATGAGATGGGACCGCGTGTCACCCTCCCACGGAATACCCCGCTGGGTCAGAACCAGCGTGGGTCGGGGAGCGCGGTCTACCATCCCCCGGATGCTCTAACGCTAAGGGCGTGTTGAGCGAGACACGGCACCTTCTTGGGTCCCCGCTCGCACTCACATGCGTTGGGGACCCGAAACTCTTAGGGGGCCAGAATCCGGGCGAGATCCCGGTCCCGGCCCCCTGCTCGACGGCGGCGGGTTGGCAAGTTGAGAGCGGCGTAAAGCCTCTCTCTCGCAACCCCCCCAAACGGTTCTGCGAGATGGTGGACTCGCAGAAGTCGAGCATCGCCTTCCAGGACTCGTCGCTCTCGAGCATCGACGCCGCGACGCCCGGAAGCGACAAGTCCGGACCTATTTGTTGGACCAGGACACAGCGCTGCCTCTCCCATGCGGGGCAGCGCGCGAGCGTATGCTCCGGCGTGTCCTGGTCACATCTCACCCAATGGTGGCACCTCGCCGTCGGCTCGGCCTTGATCCGGTGCAGATACCGACCGAAACACCCGTGCCCGGTCAGCATCTGCACCATCCAAAAGGTGAGGCGTCCTGCGCCACGACCCACCCAATCATCTAGGATCGGGCGGATCGCCTCGACGGTCCGTAGACCCCAGGTGGGGTTAGCGAGACGTCGCTTCCACGCTTCTACCACGGACCGCCGAGATTGGACCTTCCTGTCGCGAACCGCTTCCCGCAGGGGACGTATCACGCCCCGGGCGCGGAGGTCGCATCGCCAGCGATAATCGCCAGCTAGCGCCTCCGCCTCCAGCTCCCAGGGCGGCGTCCCCGCCAGCACGCACGCCGCCTCAAAAGCGACGGTGCGGTACCCGCGGATGGCCCTAATAGCTACGATGCGCTGTGGCCGACGCAGGAATCGTGCGATATATTTTCGCACCCGTGCGTCGGCCCAGACGGGCGCACCGTATAGGGCCATCGATCGCACCACCCCCGCATAGAGGCGGCGCACTGCGTTGCTGGGCCCCCCGACATTCGGGAGCAACCGACCGAGTTGGCCGGCCGTCCTCATCAGTCGGGGGACCAGGTTCGCGAAGTGTGCCTGGAAGGTCCAACGGCTATCCAACACGAGGCCGAGGTACTTCAGCTGCACCCCGACCTCAATCTGGACGCCTCCAACCATTATCTGGGCGTCGACTGGCGGCACAGCCCCAGCCCCGTGGAACCACAGGGCCTGGGATTTGTGCAGGGCCACGTCGAGGCCCAGCCTCCTTATTTTGCCGACGACGAGGGCCACCCCCGCTGTGGCAAGACGGGCAGACTCTCGGAAGTCATCCCCCCGGGCCACGACCAAAGTGTCGTCCGCGTAGCAAATAACGCTAAGGCCCGGGAGGAGGGCGCCCCTCAGCACCCAGTCGTACCCGATATTCCACAATAGAGGTCCAAGAACGGACCCCTGCGGAACACCGCGCACGACCTGGAACCGGTGCAAGGTCCCACCGTACCCGGTACACATGACCGACCTGGCCTCCAGGTAGGAGCCGATCAGCCGGCGGAGATAGAGGGGCACTCCATGCCTCTCCAGTGCCCCCCCAATCACGGACCAGGACAGGGTGTTAAAGGCATTGGCGATGTCGAGCGACACCGCCAAGGCCACCCCACCCTGGGAGACGGCCTCCTCCGAGAGGGCCCGGACACGTAGAATCGCGTCTACGGTCGAACGACCCTCCCGGAAGCCGTACTGCTCCGCCGACAGATCGGGTCCAACCCCGACCAGGTGCTGAACGATGCGGGCGGCCAGAACCCGTTCCAGCAATTTGCCCACCTCGTCCAGCAGCACGATGGGACGGTAACCGGCGGCTGAGTCCGCCGGGCGCCCCTCTTTCCGCAAGAGGACCAGTCTGCCCGTCCTCCAGAGCGAGGGAAACCGTCCCGACTCCAGGCAGGAATTAAATAGCCTGAGGAGTCGGTCCCCTAGGGCATTGATGGCCAAGGCCAGGACCCGGCCGTGGATGCCGTCCGGGCCGGGGGCCGTGTCCTTCGCACTCATCCGTGCCACGGCCACATGGAGCTCATCCCTGGTGATATGAGGCACCTCAGCAGTGGCTTCACCGCCGGTGTTATCCGGCGGCTCTCCCATAGCAGGCGGCGTAAATCCGGCCTGCTCCTGCGGGAACAACGTCGAGACGATGTCCCGCAGCTGCTGAGGCTGGAGACGCTCGGTCATGGGAGGCGCCCACGGGCGCACCTTATCGCGCACCGTTTTATACGGGCGCCCCCACGGGTCGTCATCGAGCGTCCCCAAGAGAGTCTCCATGTACCCTTCCTTGGCCAGCTTGATGGCCAGCCGCATGGCGCTCCTCGCTTCCGCGTATTCGCCATGCAGCCGATCCTCCTCCTCCGCGAACGCGACGGGATCGTCGCGACGCGCGAGGATGCGGCGGCGATGTCGGGCGCACCGGCGCCTCGCCCGGACGCATACAGCACGAAGCTGCGCTATCTCGGGCGACCACCAGTACGCCGACTTACTCGGAGGCCGAGGGCCGACCCGAGGCATCGATGCATCGCTAATGCGATGCATCGCGTCCCGGAGCCACTGCGCCTCGACCTCCACATCCACGGGATGTGGACGCATGGGCGTCCACGCCGCCACAGTGGAGGCTTCCATCAAGCGCTCCTTGTCCAGGAGCTTCAATGCCCACCTGGGGAATGACCGAGGTGCAGTTCCCTGGGCGACCGCGGTTGGCGTGGAGGCGGACAGATCAAACCGGATGTACCGGTGATCTGATAAGGACTCCGCCTCCACCAGCACTTCCCAACCGCGGATGCGTTGTGCGATGGCAGAGCTCGCGAACGTCACGTCCACGATGGACTCGCCCTGCCACCGCACGCAAGTCGCGACCGAACCTCTGTTCATGATACAGAGTCCGGCCGCGACCGCCCACTCTTCCAATAGCCTACCCCGAGCGTCTGAGCGGGGGGAACCCCAAGCGACACATTTCGCGTTGAGGTCCCCCGTAAGTATCACTGGACGGGGGGCGGAGCGCTGAGTGATCGCTCCGATCCCGTCCAGGAACTGCTCAAACTCGTGAGTAGGCCGGTTTGGAGAGAAGTACACCCCGATCACGACGGTATCTTCTATCTTCACCGCGACGAACCCGGGTCCCCTGGCCACCATTTCCAGGGGGGGGGATCGCCGCGGTCCTCCTAATGTGTATGGCCGCCAAGCCGCACTCATCCCCGAACCAGCAGTCGTCCGCTGGGGGGACAAAATACGGCTCGGCGACCACAGCCACGTCAATGGACCACTCCGCCATGCTCTGGACCAACATGTCCTGAGCCCTGACGGAGTGGTTCAAATTACCTTGGAGGAAGCGACGGGTGCAGTCCATTAAAGTTGGACCACATCCATCGCTCCCTCCCCTTCTCCGCCGCCCCCGCCATCGGGCGCACTAGTCGCCACGGCGGGGTCCGAACCGCCGGCCGGTGCTCCCCCGGCCGACTTCCTCTGTTGGCGCCGCTTGGCTTTGCGGCGCCTGTTCCTTTCGGTGTTAACACCGGACGGGGAGCAAGCCTTGCCTCCCGCCCGGTGATCGGCCCTGCGCCCGGCCGCCGCGCACAGCGCGCAGTGCGGCGCGGCCGAGCACGTGGCCGCTTTATGTCCGGTCTGACCGCAGCGGAAGCATAGCCCGCTGCGGTCAACAGTGCTGGTGCACCTGGCGACGCTATGCCCCGTGCCGAAGCATTTGAGGCATCGCCAGGCGCGCGATTCGAGAAGCCGCACGTGGGCTGCGACCCAGCCCACGCGCAGCCTCCCGGGGTCCCCAGCCGGCCTTCCGGGCGGAGGGGTGGCCAGGGAGTTGGCGGTCTCCAGCGGGCACCGCACCCAGACCGAGCTGGCCCCGGTGTAGCCTCGGCGAAGCTCGCCTACGGCCACATTCTCCGGGGCACATTTGCCCTGGGCAGCGATGGCCGCCACCACCTCCTCCCTGGTGGTGCAGTCATCCAGGCCGGTCACTCGCAGCTCGGCCATCTTGACCGGCCTGTGCACTCTGACCTCCTCCTCCGGCCAGACGACCCGGAGGCCCGACGCCAGGCGGTCCGCGACGTCACCACTGTCGGCGCCGCCTGGACACTCCAGCAATCGGGCCCCATTGGCCGTGTGCCGGATGCGGAGGCCGTCCTCCGCCCCTATCTGTGCCAAGTCAATGGCCGCGCGCGCCGTTGCCATGACGTCGGGGTACGTCATCCCCATCGCCTGGCCGGCCGGCAGCAGTGTCACCACCACTGCAGCCCGCCGCGGCGCGCGCGACTTCTTCTTGGACTTCTTGCCCTTCTTCTTTCCGGCGGCAGGTGCTCGACCCGGTTGGGGAGCAACCGCGGCCGCCGGAGTCACGTTCGGGTTTCGGGCAGTCGGCGCTCTCCCCGGTTGGGGGGAGGCCTTGGCCGCTGCCCTTGTCTCAGTTTGTGGGGGTTGGGCCGGGGTAGCCACGACCCTGGCCCGTTTGGCGCCTTTCTTGACCACCTCGGTCCAACCCTCGTCCATATTGGACGGGGCCGGAGGAAGTGGGCGAGGCTGTGGGGTTGGCGTAGCGGTTTTAGCTCCGCCACCCCCACTCCTCTTTTTGTTCCGGGTCGGACCGGCTGGTCCTGGACCCGGACGTGCGTCCGGTGAGGCAAGAGCGACGGGACGCGGCGCAGGAGTTTTAGCACCGCGTAGGGCTGTAATTTCAGCCCTGAGTTCGGCAATCTGTTTGCCGAACTCCGCCGTCAGCTCTCGCCTAATGCGGGCAGCTATCTCAGCCGGCGACTCCTCGGCCTGCCGCGCTCTGCCCCGCGGCGACGCGAGTTTCACCCCCTTTTGCCTCGGCAGCCACTCGCCGTCGGCCTCCTTGGCCCGCGCCGGCGCCCTAGCCGGTGGTGGAGGAGGAGGCGGAGGAGCCATCCGCGGAGCACACGCCGCCCCGCGTTCGGCCTCGGCCCTCTCGAAGGCCTCCAACTTTCCTTTCAGGAGAGCCACCTCGGCCCTCGACCGCTCCAGGCCCGTAGACAGCTCCGCGTCGCGGCTGATGGCTGCCGAGATGGCCGGCATAACCCTGCCAGTCTCTTTGGCCACCCGCCGCAGGACCCTTGCGTACGCCGTGTTCCCGGTCGTACTAAAATGCTTCGTGGCCGAGGTGGCCCGCCTCCTCAGAGCCTCGAGAACGACGACGGGGCTCTCCTCAAGCTCTCCATCGAGCTCCCCGTCCGTCGTAAGAGCCGAGGCAAATGATGTCGTCGAGCGCGCCGGCGAGACGACCGTCTTCTTTTTCGGTCTCGGGGCACCCACCTTCGGCATCCTACCCGTCCTCGTTGGCTCGGTGTAGGACATGGCCGTGGTGGCCGCCCGTCTGACGAGCCTCGCCCTCCACGACGTCTCGTCGTCGGAGGACTCGCTCGTTTCCGAGCTCCGGCGCGCTGCGGACTTCCGTTTGCGCCGTATGTCTCCTCTCTGCTCCCCAGAACAGGCGTCGCTCGCGACGGTACTCGCGAGCGACGCCTGCTCCGGTCCTGCGCCAGTAGCATCCTCCGTCACGGGGGCCTGGTCGCCCACCCCCGCGCGGACCTCAGTGATGGACTCAACGTCCATCACCCACCGCGAAGCCGAGGGGATGTTCACATAAGTGTGAACACGCTCAGCCTCGCGGTTGCTCGCCCGTCACTGTTTGGCACCACCCGGGGACCACGTGTGGGGTTAGCCTTCTAGGAAGGTGGTAGTCCCACGGACGCCAGTGACGGTGGCCCCCAAGCAATAACCCTAGAATACATCTGGTAGTAAAGTTACGGGCAATGTTAGTCAGTCAAGGCTACTCTATCGCACGACGTCAATATTGCACACACATTGCACATCATCAAAAATACGTGATCTTATCTAAAACTACTTTTTGTTATTCTACCTACACTAATTGCCTGTCATTTTGCTTTTTATTATCTTATAGATGCGCACCAGCTTTATGGACAGGTCTTGTTCAATAGGGAGTTAAGCCATGCTAAAACATAACGTTATCACTATTCACTTTCTAAATGGCCAAAGTGACCTAAAGTGGTTAAAACCTAACAATGCTACCCTCCCTGCAGGATGGAGAAGGGAGTTAAGTGCCTTTGTTACTTTATTTCCTAGTAGATAGATACTCACCTGAACAAGAGTTTTAAACCTAGCCATAGACAATAGCTATATTGAACGACAATATCGATGTCAGTGTGTAATCGCAATTACTTCGTTAAATTGTAATCATTGTAAGAATCCTGTATAATGTTCGCGTGTAAGTATCGTGAGTACGAGGTCGTTTCATTAACGAATCGATTAGATTTCTTGTACTGCGCTATCGGAAATGCATCGCCGATCGTACCTACATACATATCGTTAAAATTCACATGTACACTAGCAATGTTTATTCATGTAGCCATTTCAGATTGTTTGTTTGGATCTACACAATCATGCCGACTTTTTAAGAATTAGTATCCCTATTTCACATGTAAATCTTAGCAACATTTTGCATAATGAAATAGCATGTGAGCTCGCCTCTTACCCCTTTTACTGAGGGTAACGTACTTCTACTTAACATTTAATTTTCTAGAAAGGCCATAATATATCATGTTGTCAATGATGACCAAAAGACAATAGTTTATGTTGTTGTGTGTAGGTCCGTCCGTTGGTCGCGTCAGTCCTGGACGGGTTCAACGGGTGCGTGTTCGCGTACGGTCAGACCGGCACCGGCAAGACGCACACGATGGAAGGCACGCCCGACCACGAGGGCATCATCCCGCGCGCCTTCCACCACATCTGGGCGCACATCGAGAACAACGCCTCGTCTGACGTCACACATCTCGTCTCCTGCTCCTACGTCGAGTTGTACTTGGAGGACGTGCGGGATCTGCTCTCCAAGGACTGCAAGAAACTAACTATAAGGGGACAGGTATGTTCATTATTAGCTTACTTTACCTTAGGTGAACTTATCTTCAATTGCTTTATAGAAACTTCTTTCTGTGTTCGAATCATGTTAAACGAAAAACAAAGCAGTTAGAAAACTCTGTTTACGTCACCCCAATCATAGCTGATTTGGTTCGACAAAAACCTTATTTCGTGAATGTAACGAATGGAAACTTGTATAAGTTGGGTCCATTAAGCGCAATTTCTCAATGAGGGGTAAAAGTTGCGTGTCTCCACGACGTTGATTGTCGATGCCGCGATGGTGTGACGGCTGTGACGAAACCCATCGCATTAGAGCGGAGTGCGGACGGCACTCTGTTTGTTTTGTTGTATAAACTGAACAAAAGTTGCGACCGCGGCCACAAGAGCTATAATAGAACCTTAATGATCGGATAACTGTTGGGTCGCAGTGACCATGACGTGGTGACATCATGCCATGATCGCTGACGACTTTATGTAACAACGGGGAAACCTTGATTTCAGAATATTTGCTCACTCATCATTTCATTTGTGATTTATGTAGTTTTCATTACGATTCTCATCGATATTCTCGATATTGTAATCTAGATCCACAAAACAAAGCTCTCTGAATTACACTACGTATCAAAATATTATTAGATGGTGGTTAGGTAACGAGTACTATTGTTAATGACATTAAATTGAAAGTTAACGAAATTAAACTATTAAAAATGGCTAATAATTTTATATCTTCTGTAGACGAAGATAAACATAGATTAGATGAGATTAAAGAGCCTAATGAACTATTAACCTGATAATAGAGTCAACATTGTAGACAAAGATGTTACAAGTTTTATATATATATACAGGGTGTTATGATACGATGAAACAATACTTTAAGGGCTTAATCTATTTCACATTTCAAATCATATACACATACTTTTGAAACGGAGACGATCACTTTATTTTCTCATACAAAGTTGAAAAATTATTATTTTGTATTATTTTTGACAACCCTACCCTGACCTACATTTAGCGTGCTACATCTGTTTTCACACACACACAAGCGCATCCGATCGTAGCGCAATATTTACAAGTGACACTCAAGGTCATCGCACTCAGCGACGGCCGCAGCCGTAAAACTAAACAATAATCTAGTCCTAGTCCTAGTTAAGTACTAAAATCATGTGGTAAAATTACAAGTATGGTTTTTAATTGAAGAACTGAGAACTCCCTAAAAGTAATAAGCGGCATTTTCTGGTCATATACCTAATACAAAATGTGTTATATCTTTCGCTTCATTACATAAAATAAGTAAGTTTTGTCCTAATCAAATTATGTTCAATCAGTAGGCGTTGGTAATGAAATAGAATATCATAAGTAGTTTATTAGCAAGGAAACCGTGTTTGCATAACCTAACATTTCGTGAAAACTACCACACCGTACCAACTTTCAGTATTTTAATTTTAAATCTTACCTACCTATCGATTCATAGTAAGTGGAAAATAAAACAGAAACAGAATTATAACAATTTATTAAAATTTTACAAAAAAGTAGATTGCCTACTAACATTTAACCTACAGATTTATGTAAAAGTATGTACCGTATTATCGAGATATTAAGTCCGTCGATTGTTTCGATGTTCGCGTTTAAATTTTCAGTACTCATAATGATAGTTTATGCCATTTATTCAGAGGCCCCCAATTTCAGTCAGTTGATGAAGAAATTATGAATGGTCAAACAAACGTTATGGAAAGTTTATTGTTACACTGTCACTTATGAAACGAATTTTAGCACTACACAGATAGGTTTGTAAAGCACATTTTAGCACTACACAGATAGGTTTGTAAAGCACATTTTAGCACTACACAGTTCCGAAAACACGTATAAGAAGGAAGTCTTCGTTGTTCGGAAGGCGGTCTACCGACGACGTATCGTTGTCGGTAAAGTTCGCGTCCGCCGTGGTAGCTTCCATCTGCAGCTCCAACACTTAAAAGCGTGTCGTAATACTCGGCATTCAAGTATGGTGATGACATATTTTTTGAATTGAAAATTACAGGGCAGGAATAAAATTATCATAAACTACTTTGGACGAAATGCAAGACTTTACTGACTGATTTTTGAGTTTTAGTTTTAATTTGTACTGCAAACTTCATAAGGTGCAATTTTAGAGTTCCGTACTCTAATAATCTACTAATAGAAAATGAATTCGCGTGGCTAACGAATAATATTATTAACTGACAATTGTATTCACATCTTACATATGAAAATCTAATAGGTACTGTAGGTACATGTTTTGGTGTAAAGTACTTTATTTTGTTGTAAAAATTTTAGGGTGGGTGATATTCACTCAATTTTTTCGTCGAGCGTTATTCGAACCCCATAATATCATCGAATGATTTATTTTAATTTCACTCATTCCAATTTCAAAAAATAAAACAAAAAAATACGACGGAACCACTTTCAAATTTGTTTGCAGATATTTATTTATTTATGGGCGGATACCATTTTCTAATCAACCAATCATAGAAAATCGGCATTTTACAAAACTATGACCGTTCCAATAGGACGAGAGCGCTTCGTATTATTGTCTTTTGTGAAAGCCGAAATTTCGTTTGACGGAACCGACTCAGTCCACGTGGACTTGCAGTCGGAGAATCAAAATAGGCATAGAATAAACACATACAGATGTGTCGGTAGTATTAAAAAAATATATGTTTTATTATTAACAAATTATCGTAATTTCAGAAGTGCTCATACAATTTAAAAACTAATTTCTTGTTTTAAATAGTTGGAATTGTGATGTCTTCTCCAAAATAACGAGTTCTGTTGAATTGAATACCTTTAAAATAAATCGTTGTACATTTCAACAAAAGTTTGTAGATTTGTCTTTATGCCCCTAGCAATATTATACCGAATAGTTCTTTTTTTAAATTAAATAATATGATGATGCCGATATTTTGTTATAACGTAGAAAAAAAAACAATAAACTTTGGGCGGTAGTAAGATAAACATTAAACACGTATCATCAGGTGGGTGAAGACTAGTATGCTTTCCTTGCAAAAAAATGTATCGTGTTTAGAATGTGATTTTTGTCCCGTGTATTATTACAATGTTCTATGATACAGGAGGTGACTAGCCGGCTTAAGTCTTTAGCTGTTGGTGTAGGTCAGTACAGTAGGGTTGATCCTGCACGAATTGACACTTAGTTTTGATTAGTTATAACTTATGATATATTATGCCTAGAAAACCCAAAGTTGGTGGATGGCTTCTACATCAAGTATACTATTTGCTGTGAAAATATTGTTTCATCGGATTATAACACCCTGTATATATATATATATATATATATATACATATATAACGACTAAGATAATATTTACTTGCAATACATACATCGATAAAATATGTAGGTAAACATTACTTATACATATTGACAAAACGTGTGACTGATTGTTTATATCCTGGTAGAATTTCAAGTGATAAATATTGTATTTGTTTCTGGCCAAAATTAAATACTCAAGTGGAGATGAAGACATTACAAATTATATTAGTTTCCTTGTCGTTATTCAAGTTAATCCACCTACTCTCCACTACGTCTTATTATTCGGATGTTTGTCTCGTAAAGAATGTTAACATTCTTTGTTATGGCATTTGCTCTTAGTGTTGTTGCTGGCGTAGGTTCAACATGCTCGCCCACTTCTTGAATATGCTCTGCCTGATCGTACGAAATTATATTCAGAATAACCTAAAATATTTATCCTTCCACGTACTTTGAGTCATTTACATAAAATTCTAATCTAAGTTCCTAATTATTCATTTTGTTTTGCCATCTTTTGTTGCTTGATAATTATCATACTTAGATAGTGATATCTGAGTATTAGCGATATATCGAAGTTTACAACAGCTTTAAATGTAATCGCTTTGATCCTTGTATTTCGGAAACGTAGTACATGTCTAGTAGTAAACACTTAGCGCGAAGAGCTCCAACACCACGGTCACGTTATCAGATAATTAGTCGAGCGATATCATCGATATGATAAACAACTCGCGATTATTCATTATTGACAAAATCGTTTTATATTGATGTGTAGAAGATGTTAGAATCATTGTTCATACATCTGATACTACATAATAGAAAAGGGTACCAAAGGGTAATAATGGCAATTTATTTACTGATATACAGGGTGTATGAAGATCACTCCCGAAAACGAAGGCCGGGTTAGTACTAGTGATACCTGGGTCATGACCCATGTTAAGCTTTTTGTAAAAAAAAATCGTCTGAAAAGACTGATTTCCTGGCTTTTCATCACAGGTATCACTAGTACTACCACCAGTCTTCGTTTTCGGGAGCGCTCTGTTTACACTCTGTATAGATGCTGCTAAAGCGTTTTGATAATTAAGATCGCTCCAATGCAGTATCGATTCCCTATTCATTGTGATATCGATAACTAGATGTGAATGCGAGATGTTTGGCATCGATCCAGAGCTGTTCAACTGTTTGTTATAGTTTACTATCGGATCTACATTACGTAATCTAAAGACTGTTTTATTCCTACAATACACATATTTTTCTCTCGTTCGTTGAATCTATTGTTTCTCTCTGCATGATTTTCTTTTCATTATTTATTTCAAATAGTTATTAGATATACCTATGTTTGGTTTTGGACATTTGTGACAATCAATGAAGGTATGCATGGTCAATGTAAGTTTTCATTGAGTCCTTTCCTACAATGAATAAGGAAACTTTAAGAAGAATCATTAAACCGTAATTTAATTAATAAGAATAATTAATCTACGTTCAGCATCTAAAGTGCCTACATTTAGAGCTAAATTAGAATACTAGTTGTGCGATAGTTCGCTTAATCAATGAGATCATTACATTTCATCCACTTGTCTGATACGCGTGGACGCGAGACTACGATGCCTCACTATGTCGAGGACAGCGGACTCATGCAGACCTTAATTACAATACTATAGACAATTTCTTTCACAAAGTTGTACGTAATATTAAAAAAATATATATACAGGGTGATTTCCTAGTGAGGGTACATATTGAAGGTCATGGTAGCTGATGGTTATATACGACCAGGAAAAATATTATTACCAAAGAATATGGCTTAATGCCCTAGTAATCGCAACTTAAAAATCTCTAAAATTCTTGCAAAATGATGGTTTTTCGACAGCTGATGGGGAGGTGTGGGGTGCGCGAGATCACTAGAAGTCATTAGTCAACACTCTTTAAGCCGAAATTGTTCATGTTTGAGGTAGTATTGTCGAATTTAGGTTTAAAAAAAAAAAAAAAAAAATTGTAATTTTACCTATTTTTTGTAATATTCCGTATTAGAACAGAGTACTCATCACCCTCCTGCAATATGTACCCTCTCTAACAAATCACCCTGTATATTAGGCTGTAGATTTCGGTCAAATTTTAATGTTTTTTTTTTTTTTTTAGTTGGAGGAAATCACCGGATCCCGGATCGGTATGTGGGAGTTGAACCGCACTAAAACCTCCAACCGCTCACATTCAGCGTCCGAACCCCGGCTGAGGTCCGAACCCAGCACGGGGTTATGAGGGACGGTGCGACGCGTTACGCCCGAGGCACTCTTTCCCGTCGCGCCGCCCCCAACTTTTAATGTAATATGAGCAATCAGTTTAAATTAAAAAATATCCGTAAACCAATTTGGCGTAAAAACTTGAGGTTTGAGGAATTTCCTTGCATTTTTCACAAGAAACCTAAAATGTTGCAAGTCAGGTTGTTTCCGGTTGTTTAGGCCGCGACTGGAACTAGAATATTTAAGTCTAGACCGGAATTTTTAACTAACGTAGTGTTTCAGCGGTCGAGTAGATATCGATCTGAATTTTAATTTTATGTACGAGTATGTCTGAGGCTTTTATTTTATCAAATATGCTTCGAGTATGTACAGTACGTAATAATTAAGTTTTTGGTCAAATTACTTCTTGAACTGAACACATTACAGTACATTGAAATTTGTACGAAAACTTTTTGAAATCCATGAATCGAACAAAATATCAAATGATAGTATTGATTTCGAGTAATTAATTTATTTTGACTCATCCTTTTATCAGGAAACAGTCATTATTGACTTACTTCCAAAAAGAAGAGGTTCCAGTTTGGTAGTTTTAACTCTTAACACTTAATATTTATTTTATTATTTTATTCAATTCCATGGTCATGGTCGCATCTGAATAATATAATATTTTCAATAAATAAGATCGTGAGATGTCGATTATCGTCAGTGTGTCGAGCGCACACGTTTCATTATGACCGAGACGCGAGCTCTGGAAACGAAAGTGTAATGTAAAACAACAAATTAAATTATAACATTTGTACATTCATTAATAAATTAATTAATTAATCAACAGCTGCTGTTTGTTGTGCGTTAATCTAATTACCGATTTGGAATATCAATGAAACTGTTTTGTTTTTAGTAGTTTTGCAAAGGTATTTCCTCACCCATGGCAGCAAATGAGAAAGAGAGAATTTGGGAACTAGAATTTTGAATTGATTTCTTTATTGATAAGATCTTGACCCAAGCTATAGCATTTGGAATACCTTCTAAAAATACTTTATCACAAATTAAAATAATATTCCTTTAGTAATATAATCTGATGTCATAGCAGCATATCTATGTTTTTACTAATTAAATGTATAAATATTTGTAAAACATGTTTAACTGCGATATTAGGCATAATTTTGATGCCATGTCTGCAATTATTTCCTGCCCAGTCTGTTATACAACTCCTCGTTATAAATGAACATATATTATTATTATGCAACTGCACATGACTCATATGATGCTTACCCGCTTCTGTTCAAACATTAATTCTTTGGCTGTATATTATCATACTCCAATATAAATTAACTTGTCGTGTTTAATTGATGAAGTATTCAGATATATGCATAAACACTCCTTGCTATATAGATTGCACGATTTCCTCTTTGCTATATTGATATTTTACTAAGTAAGTTTAAAGTAGGTACTTAAATATAAGAAAGTTTTGTCTAAAAAGTCCGACAACACACATTGTGTATGGTATAATATAAACTTCTTCATACAAAACGTCGTTTCACATCCTCAGACAGGCCTAGAATAATACAGCGTAATGTTAAATCTCTGTTCATTAGTTTTTGTTATTGCAGTATAGATAAGCGAGCTTACGGCCCATCTGATGGATAGCGGTTACCGTCGCTCATGAACCTCTTCAATGAGGGGCTATTATCTATCACCTTACGTTAATTTGATTATGATCAGGAGACGAGATGTTTATCTAAGTCGGTGGTGTACACAGGAGTTAAACGGTTTCTACATCCCGGAGATGACGTCCGTGGTGTGCAAGTCGGGCGCGGAGATGGTGCGCGTGATGCGAGCCGGCAACAAGCACCGCGCGGCCGGACGCACCGACATGAACGAGCACTCCTCGCGCAGCCACGCCGTCTTCCTCGTCACCGTCGAGACCGCGCACAGGAAGAACAACAGGATACGGTCAGTACCAATATAGTGCCCATCATCAGCCGATACACGTAGTCTCCCCCAAACCTCGCCTCGTACTAGAATTAGTTAATGTTCGCTTTACAGAGACGAAATACCCATCTCTTACAGATAACTCCACCGAAGTACTACTTCAATCGGGAAGTAAATAAATGCCATAGGTATACCGACTGAGACACAAAACAAGTGCTAGTGATGTTTTGAGTAACTGATGAAAATATGAAATTGATGTCTTATTGACACTCTTGTTTGTTGTCTCTAATTAGCAACCCCCATGTTTATAGGGAGATATTCCTCCCTCCTTTGTTGTTTGTTATCACTACTGATCACTCATCACTTCTACTGCAAGTTATAGTCAAGATGTAGAGACTGAGTCCTTCTTGACACTATTATTTCCGGTCTCCGCTTTCACCGACACCTACTCAGTTTAAACACATGAAGTTATTACATTGATCGATTAGAACTCCTTAACCTTCTATTATTTCTAATAATGGAATGTAACTGAACCAATTACACGCGTTCTTATTTGGAAACTATAACAACTGTGCAGACGAGATTTAATATTATGGTCATCTATTATATACCTATCTTGGGTCTAATAGATTGTCTTACAAAAAACTAAAAGACAACTGTGTCATTAATTGTGTGCTAAGTACCTATTAATCACGAGCTATACTCGTTAGTAATAAAACAGATGTTATCAATTATTATTACTTTAGAATAACGACACATGAAACAATAAAGGGTTCGATCTACCCTACTTTTACTAATAGTCTACTACTATTAGGTTAACGACCTTATTCTAAGTAGAAAAGAGGATAATATTTAATTCAATTTATACTGCGCTCACAGTCTAAATTAGTCCTAAACACAAATTAGCCTTTGGGCTTGTCCAGCCACATATTACAGGTCTGTCGCGATACAGGTCTGACCTAGTGCGGGTATTGTTATACTTGTAATGTGTAAAAGTGTATTTCTGAACAAAAAAAAAATTCTTTATACTATAAGTTGATGCCCATCTTGAGTAAACCAACCAAAACTAAAAACACGAATTTATTATAAAAATAGTAATATCGTCAAGTACAATGCGGTGCGGTTCAGGTCACCTCATCATCGTGGGCTAGTTCGCGTGATGTACTAACGATCCCGCCGCCCTTGGTCGCGCCGTCCGCCCGACATGTCTGTCCCGACTCCCGCTATCGATCCCACACCTATTATACTATAACTCGACCACTGACTGTTTCACGGACATTTCTCAAGCGCCATGTTTATTGGCGAAAGCAAAAGGTGCTAAAAGTAAAGGTGATGTGCTAATTTGCTGGATCGGGTGGAACTTGATTTTGTTGTTTATAACTTGTTGACTTTGTTTAGGATATTTGTGCTAACACTTGCGTCTAATGGGCTAAAGATGACTTTTGAAATAACAAGAAGATAAAGGTCTATTATACTTTCAAATTCTAGTTTTCCAAATCAATACTTAAACTTGCATTCAAAAATAACACAGTTGGGTAAATAATAATATCTAAATCTACAATACCTACTGCTTTATTCATATCTGAAGTAAAAATCTTGATTTAAAATTCAATTAACGTTGTTCTAATTAACGGAATTATTCGAAGTTTCACATCGTCATCGCGTACGTACAGTCAGACTGAGATGTCTTACTCATTCCTTGTAAGTCTAGATAAGTAGGTACAATGCCTCCACTTTAGTCCAGATCCAGACCAATTGAAATTCGTCATATTCCAAGAAAATTATTACTCGTATGAAATTTGGTAGTGTTTGTGACGTGATTGGTAGGATGCCAATTGACGTGCATCTGCGGCTTGCGTTCACGTTGGACCCGAATTGTCATTTCTTCAAATAAATATTATTATTGTTTACTGAAAAATAATTAGGGTTCGACACAGGCCGAAGATCTTGTATCCAATCCGAGATCCTATATCCAAAAACATTGAGATTTCCCTTATTCCCTACGTCAACCCTTTTCCTGGGAGCTGGAGGCGGAGGCGCTAGCTGGCGATTATCGCTGGCGATGCGACCTTCGCGCCCGGGGCGTGATACGTCCCCTGCGGGAAGCTGTTCGCGATAGGAAGGTCCAATCTCGGCGGTCCGTGACGGAAGCGTGGAAGAGACGTCTCGCTAACCCCACATGGGGTCTACGGACCGTCGAGGCGATCCGCCCGATCCTAGATGATTGGGTGGGTCGCTGCCCCGCATGGGAGAGGCAGCGCTGTGTCCTGGTCCAACAAATAGGGCCGGACTTGTCGCTCCCGGGCGTCGCGGCGTCGATGCTCGAAAGCGACGAGTCCTGGAAGGCGATGCTCGACTTCTGCGAGTCCACCATCTCGCAGAAGCAGGTGGCGGGGGCTGCGAGAGAGAGGCTTTACGCCGCTCTCAACTTGCCAACCCGCCGCCGTCGAGCAGGGGGCCGGGACCGGGATCTCGCCCGGATTCTGGCCCCCTAAGAGTTTCGGGTCCCCAACGCATGTGAGTGCGAGCGGGGACCCAAGAAGGTGCCGTGTCTCGCTCAACACGCCCTTAGCGTTAGAGCATGGGGGGGATGGTAGACCGCGCTCCCCGACCCACGCTGGTTCTGACCCAGCGGGGTATTCCGTGGGAGGGTGACACGCGGTCCCATCTTGGCGGGCTTCGGAGAGCCCGCCGACCGAGAGAGCCGGTGGCCGTATTCGCCGGCGGCTACCGGTTCGGCGTCCGGGGACGGAGCGACGGGAAAGCATGCCGATGGCGTAACGCGTCGCGCCGTCCCTCCAAACCCCGTGCTGGGTTCTGGCCTCAGCCGGGGTTCGGACGCTGAGTGTGAGCGGTTGGAGGTTTTAGTGAGGTTCAACTCCCACATACCATGATTTCCTCCAACTAAAAAAAAAAAAAAAAAAAAAAAAACGTCAACCCTTTCAGTTGTTAATTGTTCCTATAACTTTTGGATAAAGAGATGAAATATCACAATATTTTAGTAGGTCCCGTAACTAGGTCACTACCTAATTGAATTTCTACCAATGATCGGAAATTGTCTTGTATCGGTTATTGAAGTATCATTATGATTGTGTTAGTGAGGTCGCCACGGGAACCAGAAGAGGGAACAGCTAATAAAGTTCGCGTTTTGTGTCGCGGTGCAATGAACCTTCTTATTGATCCATATCCTTGCAACTTCCTTGTTCCAATTCGGTGGTTTATGAAATGTCGTAACGTTCTATGTTGCGAAATACAAGCTTCACATTGCCTTTATTCAAATTACACCCTACCTTAGCCTATTCAATTTTTAAATCATATTACTTTAGGCTATGCGTTTTTTTCCAAACCTTGCTATTGTTAGTTAATTTTCGTCGTTGTTATATTATTGCTGTTAATGTCTGTAGGTGTAAATTAAAGCGTGGAATAGTCAGGATAATAGCATTAATTTGGCGATGATGTGTCGGACATCTCATTCCTAGCGAAACATTACGTGTTCAGCCTTCAGTGCTGTTAGTTGTTTGAGATTAGAGCCATATCAGTGGAGCTGTAGTGTGGCTCTACATTAGTGTTTTAGGGACAAATGACATCATTCCTTGATCTGAATTTCGATATGTGGTCTGGATTTTGGAGCGATGACGAGGATTTGGAGTTCAGGTTGGTAGAATGTTTGATAGACCAGCATTTATATATTGACTACTTTTTTAGCAAGTTCTTGAATTTCGGTCATAATCCCACTGGTATTTCGGAACACTAATCCTTTCCGACTAAAACAAATTCAACTCACTATGTACAAACCTACCGTTACTCATTTGAAATGATTCAATTCTTAAACTAGTGCCAGTTGTTGCTAAATAATAAGCTATCGAGTTGTGTATCGATCATGTCGGGGAAGTCACGCGCGACACGTGTTCAATGGTAAAAACTTAATACATTCTTCAAACGAACTGATCTCGAGCTTTGCTGAAAAAATACATTTCGTTTGATAGAACTGCTTCTTGTAAACAGTATAATGACGTCACTAAATGATATCGCTAAATGCGTTTTTATCGAGCGTTACTCAATCAATACAGAACTCTCTACTTCTCGGCTTACAATAGCCCGTCCAATTACTTTTTGTTTTTATCCAACTATACTTCAAGTTCTTCTTCTGAATCTACACGTGTATACGAACTACTGCTCGTTATTTTATATTTCCACACTTGCTGCTGCAGTCTTTATGAAAATATCTCAAGCATTTTTCATTCACAACGTCTTTTCGCTGAAACCTTTGCAGTGAAGTCAGTGGCGCGTAGATTAACCCAGTTCTAGAACACGCCGCATTATACTCGTATGCACTACGAAATGTTAGCATTGACCAATAGGTAATTCCCGGTAATATGTATTATGTATAAACACACGGAATATCATTTTAGGATTCTGTAATTGTCTATAGGTGGAATTGGAGCGTGACGTTCGTGAATCTTTGCATGCAATCATTAGTTTAGATGAGTGTCCTTTATGCAATGTGACAAACATATAGAATAGTGCTTGGTTTTGATAATAACTTGACATACCTGAATAAACCAAGTTGTTTTCTGAAGCCATTATCATTAATAATATAATTAGCGAATGAGTCACACGTACAGTATTGTTATGATGCAGAAAGTGATAGTTGGTAGTAGTGTCTGTTAGGGCGGTGTACCGTGAAGGCTTCACGTTTTTCACGCTGCCTCTACTAGCTCAATAACATTAATAACATATTAGCACTCAACAGAGTCGAAACAAACTCTAAAAAATAAACAAAACAGTAGTATGATTTTTGCAAAATGTGAATAACTTTACTGGGTATTACAAACAGAATTTGTGAATCGATTGCCTATTCCAAATGTCTTTCATGAAAGATAACTTGAGCGACATCGAAATGTGCCATTCTTATCTGCCTACCTAGACTTTTTACGTAGACTTTTCTTTTTTTGCAATGTCCATAAAAAGCCTCCCCCGAGTCCGCGCCTGGACATTGACCCGTAACCTTGTACAGCACAATACAGTGCACATTTGGAGCGAGTTTGTCGTTTTAACAGATTTATGAGCTGTTTGTAATAATGTTATTCTTTGGGTGATAGTATCACGTCCCCGCACAAGGCTAAAGATCAACCATTTCCAATTGGAGTTTTTGTGACACCTTTTTATCCACTAGTTGTTACTCAGAACGTAGAATGAATCGATTTAACGAAAATTGCATCAAAAATAGACTACTGAATATTTGGTTAAAAACTACGTAATTACCTATGGTTTAAAAGATATATTTACTGGTACATAATATTTTTGCCAAATATTTCGTTATGACAAAGAGGTTAAACCTATCCCAAGAATATAACCTCTTGCAAGAGCAAAGATGATTCTATGCTAATTTTACTTGTCACCTTTTTGTGGTCATGGTCCATCAACATTAGCATAACCAAGGACAAAATTGCATCACGCCTGATTTGACGACCGGAAAAGACTACTCTTTTTACGGCTTTATAATAGATTAGACTAAAAGACTAATAAAACCTTAGAGTTTTCGTCATTATTTCCACGTACATTCGTGCTTTAACGAAGTAAATAAAACTATATGAAGTCACATCTGCATATATGTAAACATGCAGAAAAGGAAACTGTTTGATAACGCAACGTTGATATTTGTTTAAGAACCGCACATGGAGCCGCTGAGGTCATTAGTACACACCATAATGTACAAACAGACGGGCAAACCACACAATAGTTTATGTAATGAACAATTTACACGGTACCTGTGTCAATATTATACTTGTTGTGCAATGTGGAGACATTTTTTGTCACATAGGAAAGCTGTTGTTTAGACAAGAATGGTTTGTAACAATTATGATAAGGTGAGGATTCTGGTAAGTGTTGGAGTGGTGCAGCGGTCGGTGCAGTGTACGGTAAAAGATGTGGATGACAATCTCAACTACAATATGCAATTCTAAAAAATAGAAGTGGTACAATAATTTCAATTTCTGATGATTATTATAATACCATAAGATGAGATGTGGGCTCGTAGAAATAAATACTTCCCTCTTGTTGAGTCCAGTCTTCCACCTTAGTAAATATTTATGCATCATCGTCATCAAACTAAGATGTTGTTTTCCTGAGTTCTCAATTCTTCGAGTTACGTTTCCGATTAAAACCTAGCATTCTAACCTAACCTAACCTTCCGGCTCTCGTATCCATCTACCCGTGTTCGTAGCTATGTATCTGGAACAGGTGAAAAAGATTTTGTGGTATTATCCATTTAAAACAAAGCTCTAAAGTCTAATTTGCATATTGTGAAAGACAACTTTGGCTGTAAGGCGTAGACAACTAATGGTGCTGACTGCCTGACTTTAGTATTATAATTAATGATTAATGTCAAGGGCTGTTCACAGGCATCATAACGTAAGTCTGCGTTAACAAATATAGAAATAGACATAAATCAAGTTTACGCTGTGCTCTAAGCTCACATACATAGGCAGAACTATAGTAAGCACCCACATGCTCGTACTTCCTCGTGTAACAGTCGCTATAGATCGCGAGGTGCGCACTCGCACGCCGCGGCGAGGGTCAGCCAGCGCGCCGCCAACTGTCGCGAGTGTGGGACGATACTACGGCATACTAGTCGATATACTACTCACATAACAACAGTACAGAAGTTATTATTTATACGTATCTGATTTTTAATGAACCGCTCTTGGACTAGGACCAAAAGATCTGACTCTAGTACCTATACTTAAACACCACTAAATCTACTAGGACTTAGGAGGGAGAGGGTCTTGCCTCCCCTAATTCTATTATTAAGATCCCTCAAAAATCGTTATCTTGAGGCTCATTTGAAATGGCTAGAAGAGTCCTGTCTTTTGATTCCAAATGATTCCTCATACCTGTGTTATATTGTTAGTTTTACAAACGTTACAAATTCACTGCACTTTTTCGAAACTGTTTGCTATTATCTGTTGATTAGAAGTTTTAATCTCAGTTCGCGAACGCTATTGAAATGAAATAGTAAACTTCTGCACAGTTACTGTTTTGTGCTCACACCTACAACCCACCTGACATTTAGGGTATCTCTACAGAAGTTACACTAGGCACTTAATTAGCATTAGATTTCGACACCCATGTTAGTATAATAGGCAAACCGAACTTCACATCAACACTCATTGTATGTTGCAGCAAACACGGATTGAAGATATTCACTACTGAACCTGTATAAAGATCTCTTATTTTCTCCAAGACTTAACGTAATTAGATACACATGTGCGTTTTCTCATTCTCACACTATTCTCGCCCTTTAGTAAATCCGCGTTTTGTTGTTATTGACCGATTATTTAATGCTAAAGTACAATTGGTAGATAACGTTTTTAAATCAATTTGGACGGAACCAATCGAGGCTTGCATTGTGTATTGTAATGGCACATATTTTCTTATGCTTGTGTAAGCGGTAGTTTACCATGTGAGTAAACATTTACGTTACTTCTTGACATTAGATAAGTGTTGATTCAACGCGTTATTGAGATGGTTGGATGTTTGTATGTACTTAAAACCTTCAAAACAATTTTTGTCATATTTATAAATGGTAATCAATGCTACTGTCGATTTACTAGTGTCAAGTGTGTAATGTTCACATAGTATTGAAATCGTCATAATTACTAACTTTTAGAACATAGAGTTGAAGAAAGCTTGGTCTATCTTGGTATTCTGTACTCGAATTTTTCAGCCATTATCTCATCTGTTTACCGGTATTAGCTTTGGGCGCCAGTGTCCATTCGTCATCAATAAATTAACAACATCCAACCAAAGTAGTAGTGAATTAATTAAAAATTCCGATTATGTTCTAAACACTTGCTAATATGAAACGGTGTGACGTCCGAGTGACGTAGACGGGTGTCTCGGGAAGGAAACAAAACGCGTTCGACAGCAGACATGTGAATCAATGCGTGCGTAACTACGCAACCTGCTATTGTTATCGTCATAGCGGTACTAGTGATCAGATGTACGCGCTCGGTCGCTCCTGATCCTAACCTGGATCCGTTGCATTCAAATGGAACTCGACCTTGCAATTATAATTAAAGAAATTTGGCTATAAAGTGAACGAACGTGTGGAAGATGAATCAGTACACTTTGAATTTGTCGTTGAAATGTGGAAAGAAGACATCTTTAAGATGGTAATTGTATTTAATTCATCATAAAGCAAGTCCTAAAATTTGACTACTGAAAAAGGTAAATGTAGGTAACCAAGAATGCATTAGATGCAGATGTACCTTGAAACTAGAGCACGGTTTCAAGGTTGAAATGTATGTAATTTGAAATGTGCAAGGTCGCTATTCAGTTTGTACCTGTTTGTGCTGTACTTAGTTGAACATCGGTAAATGTGGTTACGAAAACGCGAATACAACATGTCGCGCCGTTCATACATGTAATTGAACACGTCCTACTATTATTCATGCAAAATATTATTTCTGGAACGTGTTGTATCAATGTTCTACGAACAATGTTTCGTGAAGGTTTTGAATCATTATTTTTACTTGTAATGGAAAATGTTAACAAGCTCTGGAATTTTATAAATATTCTGGTTTGTTCTAAATTCTATCAGCTATTAGGTACTATTACACAAATAATAATATTATTGTCAACTATTTATTACTGTTTAATACTAAGTACATACTACAATGACTAATTGTATGTCTCTATTCACGTATCTATGTGTTACTAGCTGACCCGGCAAACGTTGTTTTGCCATTTAGGGGTATGAAAAATAGATGTTGGCCGATTCTCATAGATTCCGGATAAGCACAAAACATTTCATCAAAATCGGTCAAACCGTTTCGGAAGAGTATGGCAACGAAAACTGTGACACGAGAATTTTTTATATTATGATTAAAGTAGAGAAAGGAAAATTAGAGAACGAAAAATCAAACAAATACATTTCTTCTTTAACTTTGACCTAACCCATAATTAAGACTGTTATGCTTTAATTTGTAATTTATCTACGCATTAAAAGTGAATCTTGTATCAATCAATAATTTGATATAATCAGTTGATCAAATAACGTTTTGATAGTGTCCTTGATTGAGCGGCTAGCAGACTGGCGTAATCAAACACGCGTTGATTTCTTTTGAATTTTATTTATTTAGTACCGTATTTGAAACACTTTTCAATGTTTTCATACAATGTATAGTCAAAACAAGTATAAAAAATGACCCATAAAGATACAAACGACAACATCATAACGATTGCATGCCATATACTCGTTGATAGACGGCTTTGGACTGATTCATTTGAGAATCATAAAGAGAATAATCTCACATTGAAAATAAATACGTGCTTAGCTTTAGACTCTTACAATAACAAATCGTGTGAACGAGTCGTAAGCAGGAAACGGTTAATAGAAACGCAACCGTCAGCGAGTGTACGACGGAAATATAGAACCCTCCCCGAGCCACAAGTGTTGGGATCGATACACGTTAGAGCTTGGAGTCTAGACCCTGCGGACGAGACGACTGGGTAAACGACCTCAGGAACAAAGGAACGCTCGCTTCAGATGTATTCAGGGGAAACAAACAATATGATGCAGACCTCTTTTGTACCTAATCACGTTTAATTTAGTTAAGCACCGATTGTTCACCTACTCGAACTCCACGTCCAGTTTTGTTATTTAATTGTTGACTTTTTTCTACATTGTAATGTTTTGATATTTTCAGTGTGGGTAAACTAAACCTGGTGGACCTGGCGGGCAGCGAACGTCAGTCCAAGACGAACGCGTCCGCGGACCGACTGCGGGAAGCGTCGCGCATCAACCAGGCGCTCTCCTCGCTCGGGAACGTCATCTCCGCGCTCGCAGAGAACAGCCCTCATGTGCCATACAGGTATGGCGCATGGATTTCGACACTTTTGTATGTTTATTCAGGGAAACTAGGGTCGTTGTCATTTAGAGTATAATTTGCTCTCTCCACGGAGGTCTGAACCCAGTTTTGGTTGAAATAGTTGTTTATTGAACATAATTTAGTTCGGTTATAAAGATTCGAATTGAATTTGCAGAGACTCGAAACTGACCCGAATCCTACAGGACTCATTAGGTGGTAACAGTAAGACGATAATGATAGCGAACATCGGCCCCGCCTCCTACAACTACGACGAGACCATCACCACGCTGCGGTACGCGCACAGAGCTAAAGGTACGTACACAAACACGTCCATACACAAAGACGTTTTTTGGAAAATTGTGATGCTAAAGACTATGTCATATTTTTTTTACATAGTCTCATAGTCATTTAGGCTGATTACTGATGTAGACACGGCTCGTTTAGTTTATTTTAGTTATTTTCATAGTGTCATGTCCTATGCAGCCGATAATGTCACATGTAATATTGTATTCCAGCGATAAAGAACAAGCCGGTCCGCAACGAGGACCCGAAGGACGCCAAGCTGCGCGAGTACCAAGCAGAGATAGAACGACTGCGCGCGCTCATCGACCAGAGGAAGCTGCTCGAGCGACGACCCAGGAAACAGAAGCCGACCAAACCACAGCCGCTGCAGCATGACAACTGTGAGACTTACTGCACTTACATTAGTTCATCATCATCAACAGCCTGTAGTCGTCTTCTGCTGGTCAGGCCTCCACAACGACCGGTCCTATCAAGCGTCTTCTCGCGAAAAATGAATCCAATTTACATTAAGTAACGTCTTTAAACTTGTGTCATATTCTCGTTGAGGGTGTTTTAGTATTTTTTCCCTAATTGGAAAAAGTAATTTTTTATTAAGTATCTTTTTTTTTACAGCGGAGGAAGACACGATAAGCATAGAAAATGAAAATATTCTGGCGGAGTCCACCATAGTACAGGAGAAGGTAAAGACTGAGGAATTAGAACAACAAATACGATCCCTCGAGGACAGACTCGTGCAGGGAGGAGGCGGCAAGGACCTCATCAACAACCTCAACGAGACGCAGATGATCCTCGAGCAGAGGAACCAGGAGATCGCGGAGAGGAAGAAGAGGGAGGTCGAGATGCAGCAGAAGATAGAGCTGGAGGAGGAGACCACCGCCAGCGTCACCAACACCTTCACCACGCTGCAGCAGGAGGTCGACCACAAGACGCAGAGGCTGAAGAAGTGTCTGTCCAAGTACGCCTGTCTGCGCGAGGAGATGGTGGAGCAGCGCGAGGCGCACGACGCGGAGCGACGCGAGCGCGAGGAGCAGCAGGCCGCCCTCGTCGGAGCCCTGCGCCGCCGTCTGCTGCTCGCCGACAGCTTCCTGCCGCTCGCCGGCCGCCCCGCCGCCCTGCGCGCCCGCTACAACGACGACTCCGACCTCTGGGAGCTCGCCGACGACGCGCCCGCCGAGCCGCTCGCCCGCCGCCCTCGCGCGCACCCTCGCCCGCCGCCCCCGCTGCTGCAGCTGCACCCGCTGCCGCTGCCGCCCACCACGCGCCCCTACCCACGCCCGCCGCCCCGCCCGCGCCCGCCGCCGCCGCCGCCGCCTCAACAGGTGAGACACTCACTCTCATATGTACCATGTCTCTAACTGAGATAAATATTCATACAATTGTAACTCATTCCAGACCGTCCCCTCAGCGGTGCGCAAGGAGGGTCTGTCGGAGCCCCGCGGCGGCGGCCGGCGCCCCGCCACGCGCCCGCCGCGCCCCGCCGCCCGACTCGGCACGGCCGGCGTGCGGTAGAAACACTACAACACTCATTTAAACTATGAATTACAGAACACTCAATATTCGTAAAACAAACGTTTCTGATGAAACAATATATGTGCTGAAAAATTTAACAATACTTAAAAATATATATTTTCATCATACTGTATCAGAAATTGAGTGTGTGTTAAGTTTTACTACACATAGAAGACATGAATATCCAAACAACACAAATCTGATTGTTGGGAGTCTTAACTATCTGATACAAAGAAAGAAACATTCAAACTACTATTTTAGAGAAATCAATTATAGAAAAATTTGCCTTTAAAGTAAATAAATTGTAAAATAAACAAACATAAAATAACTAAAGAATTCTATAAAATAATTTAGATGTTAAGATCATATTTGTCATGAAATAATTGATAAATATGAAGAAGTCGTCGCGACCCGTTCTTCAGAACAATAACTACGTCATGAAATGCCGCGATGTGCCGCGACGTGCCGCAATCTGCCGCAATCGATGGCTAGTCTGTCCTCCCCACGGCACGGATAGCTCTCGAATCTTACGAACTACGTTTTGTAAAATGTATGTAATTTTTGTGTATTTATGATATTTTTATACAATATAATATTGGTTACCAAGGCAGCTGCTTTCACTCTTAAAAAATAGATATAAAATCAACTCCACCACCAAACAAAATATTCTATTACAGTAATAAAATTAGCACTGAAATCAATAAGATAATGTCAAATAATGCCTTGATATGCAACTTATTTATGTATTTATTTGCTTTTTATAGCACAATGTCACAAAGTATGAGGAGACGGTAGCGGACGGCTGTTGATGATCTCATTTGTATTAATTCCCAGTATTTAGAACAGAGTGCTTGTTCTGTAAATTGTGTTATTGTACCAGTATGATTGTCCTTACTGTGTTGTTGTTAACGGGAGACAATATATTTAAACTACTTACAAATAAGCTCCATCATCATAAATTACCTGTTATTTCACGATGCTGGTCACCAGTGAGTTCCCGTGACAATCTGAAACATTCTTTTTAAACCGAATTTTTGTTTTAGTCAATCCTAGGTTGTCATTTGTTTTATACATTATTTTACTTGTTATTGTTTTTTGTAAAATTTTATTTTGTGCTTCAATAGGTGAGTGCGCGTTGGAGCAAGTGATATTAGATAATTTACTGTAATTTGTATAAAATGTAATGTATGTGTAATGTTGCAAAGTTTTGGTTATTTTATACACTTGTGTTACCATGAATGCAACATTACACAGCATCAATTATTTAACTAATATTTTATTGTGTTTGTATTAAGTTATACACCGAAGTATGTTGTTTAAATCATGAAATTTCCAAAGTGAATCCAAGACAATACATTGTAAATGTTCAAAAATGTTACCAAAGAAGTAAACGTCTCATTCCTCTACAAGTCTACAAGGTACAGGGAGTAATGTTCGCCATTCAGTTGCACTTCACATCTGTTTCTAGACACAGTTTCTAGTCAATAACTCCTGTAAACATAAAATTTGTAAATATAAATTAGGTATTTATATAGAAGTGTACATTATAGGTAGTCACCCAAATGATCGCACAATTATTATGATATCAAATATGTTTCAGTTTTAAACAATTTTTTATTTAAACCCAGTGAGTGTTGAAAAATTCTATGATCGTAGTATTATTATAATTAGGTTTGTCGATGAAATCCGAGAGCGAGTGTGTAAAGATTTAGAAGATTTTATGTATTAATTTATTACGAAATAAAATAGAGCCATACTCTTACGTTATGTAACAGCTTGTTGAAGTGCTGTTTAAATATTTATTGGCTTTATTTTGATATGTTTTAAATTGAGAATGAAGTTGAGAATTATGTGATATAATGTTATTTGGAACCCGCTAGTCAGCTGTGCCGCGTACACGCTTATACTCACTAAATAAATATTTTAAATTGTTATTGTTGTTTATTTTACCTTTTTTCCTGAAGTCATCATCAAATCAAGTCAAGTCAAGTCATCATCAAGATCCACGACGATGACGACCATTTCTACTCAAACAGCTACACGATGCTACTTGGAGTAGAAAATATAAATATAGAAAAAACCTGACTTCGTATTTAGAATAGCATAATAATAACTTCTATTTCAAATGAATTCAATGTTCAAACGAGTTTGTAAAACTTGTAACGACAAAATTTCAAATTACCCAGTACATTTCGCGCCAATTTCAAAATGTGACATTTAAATTTAGGGATGTACGATGGCTTTTTTTTAAAATTTAGAACTGATTTTTTTTCCGAAACTAAATCGATTATTTTTCCGTATTTCAAAATCATTTGAAATGGGAGTAACGCATAAGTAGATGAGAATGTATTGACTAATTTTACAGTAGATTATTCGAAAATAGACTACTAAGGAATTTCCAATGTTAATTACGGTCCATTTCAAAACAAATCTTTAAATGAGGTCTTAAGAAAAATTCTCCGTGGTATGTGATGGGTAATACGGCCCACGATATTCTGGGATCGTAGAGGTTCAGGAGGTACGGTGACCGTTTAACTTTAGGTATAGGCTCGTTTATTGCAAAAAAAAGGCATGTTTGAGTTAGTTACACTGGCTATTACACACAGAATCAGCTAATGCAGTGTGGTCAGTCAGACTTATAACAATATTATCTCGATCAACGAACAGGGGTAAGAATCTCGATCTCGAAAACTCGTTTAATGCTTTTAAGGAAATCGTTTTGGTGAAAAATATTGAGAGACGGGCCTATCTCGTAATGTTAATGGGTATATAATCTATGGGGTTTGGATTCCAGAAAGGCAATTCCAAGAAAATTTTCATAGAAAGATTTAAGTAACATAAAATAATTTATTATAAAAACTGTAAATTTTTACATGTTTTAATTTTTGTGCACGCCATTTTTTCATGTGATTGCAAAATCGATTTTATGAGACGATAAGTTCGTACATCACTATCTATCTCTTGAGTAACCGTCGCTCCAATTCAAATGTTTTTCGGCTTTGTTTCGGCACTAAAATGTGTGAATTTCGCAAAACTTACAAATAAATCAACAAAATGTCGGAAAAATTAAGAGATTATCAAGTACTCGATGTTTTCTGCGGTGGCACGTTCTATAAAGTGAGGCACAAGGTCACCAACAACATTTTCGCGTGGAAGGCGTACGACTGTTCCGCGTTCAGTGATGAACAAATACAAAACGTAATAAACGAAGTGAAAATAATTAGCAAAGTGTTATCCAGCAGTCTCCTGCGATATTATGATACGATACTGCACGCTCCGACCAAGACTCTGTACTTTGTCCTTGAGTATAATTCGTGGCGCAATGTTCAAGAACTTATTCAGGAATGCAAGGCCACCGATAAACACCTGGAAGAAAGCTTCATCTGGCGTCTCCTTCATGAACTGGCCCGAGTCTGTAAATCTGTAGAGGAGTTGAACATCGTAGTGTTACAAAAATGCGTCACGCCAGAGTCGATCTTTGTGAGTGAAAATGGCGAACTTCGCATCAACTGCTTCGATTGGTTATCAGGAAGTCCTGGTGCAGACGTAATGCGGCAGATCGGAGATTTGATGCACAACATTTGCTTCACGCCCACCGTCGGTGACAAGATCAAGGAATTCCATTACAGTGATGACCTCAGAGATGTTATCAGCTTGCTAACCGAGGATAGAGACTCCAGTCTGCGCCCAGACGTTGTGCTGTATCATCCCACAGTGCTGGCCAACCTAGAAACAATGTCTGAGCAGAGACGAGTCAGCCAGATGCTTGTATCATCTGAGTTCACTCAGGGATCCTCCGAGGTCAACAAGTGTGACTCTGAGAAGGCTGTAGAGCTGTGCAAAGTTGTGGAGCCAATGCCAAGGACTGTATTCAATGTGACTGACAGTCCTGTGTACTGTAACATCAGCTCCAAACTAAACTTTGATTCCGAGCCTGAGGAAACAAACATAGATAGGCAATCTCTATCCCCAACACTTGCTGCCCTGGCCCTAGAGCTCCCAGGGTACGTCCCTCGCAGTAGGAAACCATATCCTTCATCTGTGGCAGCATACAACTGTGCACAGAAGGTATCGGAGGAGACCCTTAACCAGCAGTGGATGTCGCGGCTCATGGCGCTCCGGGAGCGGGAGGAGTCGCTCAACAAGAGAGAGAGAGACATTGTTGCCAAGGAGATTGTCAACAGTCCAAGCACCAAGGTGGTTCCACTCAATGAATCACATGAACTGTTGTTTGCAGAGAACAGCAATGGTGTGACACTGCCCCCAATGATTACATACTTCAAAGAGAGTGCGCGGGAGGCACAGCCGCGGCGGAGACACCGGCGCGCGTCGTCCGTGCGCTCCCGGGGACGCAGGAAGAGTTGTGGCTATGAGGACCTGGACAGCTCACTCTCAGCCGACCCGGGGGACCACAGCATTATTGTCACCAGTACAAAGTTCACTAAAGAGAACATGCCTCGTCGCAACATCTTCCCCGAGGAGACCAACAAACATGTCCACTTCACTTCCAACCCATTTGTAGAGAGTGACGAGAGTGTCACACTCACATACTATGAGCTGGACGATTCTAACAAAGCATCTGTTAAGGCTAAACTCAGTGCTGACATCAGTAAGTTCAAATATTTAGATACAGCGAAAATAACTGAGAAAAGAGTTAAGAAATGGAGTCACTCTTCTCCTACGAAACAGGCTAAAGTATCTGTGTT